>VYZU01052964.1:0-34595 GCA_013401355.1 Ceyx cyanopectus | reverse complement strand
TTTTTTTTAAGTTAAAAGGGACCACTCTTTGGAAATCTTTCAAAGACCAGGTTAAAAAGGAGTTCCTGTGCCAACTTCTTGTTGTGTACTTCTCCTGAAAGCTTTAAAGGGATTGCAGGTGTCCTTTGTTATGGAAAAGCACTTGCTGGCTTAATTGTTAAGAGAGTCTGCTCTGAGTCTACGTTCTGGAACATATCTTTATGAAGAAGCAGAAAAGATACAACCCACTAGTGGAAATCATGTGAGTGGATGGAAGGTATTACCTAAAGATAGAGGTGGTACTCTCTGCCAAATCATCTGGGGAGGTCACAGGCATGACTGGTGTTTATACAGCTAAGAAACAGGTGAAACAGCAGCTGTGGTGGCACAGGTTGAATGCATGTGCTCAAAACTAAAAGTCAGCTAGGAATGAGATCCACGTTCCTTTTANTTTTTTTTTTTTTTTTTTCTCCCTTCACAGGCTACTAATAATTAATGTGTGACCACAGACCAGATTTCAGTTTGTCAAGAGTTTTGTGTCAGACACTTTAGTCAAACTGTTAAAGAATTACCAAATGAATAGTGCCCAGGTCCTGTATTGCTTCTCCAAAGTTTTTTGTCTCCTAAAAACAGATTCAATAAATTAGATTATAATTACAGTAATTAGAAAATAATTACTAATAATTACTCTTCCAACCTGCTGTCATGTAAAGATACTTCAGAGGGGTAGCCACGTACCATCTTCATTTGGTTTATGCTAGTGAAGGCCTCCTCTGTCAGTTTAGCAACAGCACAACTCGAAATCTTTCAATATATGCCATTTAAATGATGCACAGAAATTAATTCCATTTTAGATGTCCAAATTTTCTGTGTATTCACATTTGCAAATGTAGTTCTCACTTGCAGAGGACAGAAAATTGGCATCTCTTTAATTTCTCTTTTGGTNTCTGGAGAGGTCACAGGCATGACTGGTGTTTATACAGCTAAGAAACAGGTGAAACAGCAGCTGTGGTGGCACAGGTTGAATGCATGTGCTCAAAACTAAAAGTCAGCTAGGAATGAGATCCACGTTCCTTTTAAGTCTGGTAACCCATTTTGCCTAACTACTCTTTTATGCCTTTTTTTCCCCCCCCTCCCCGTTGATTTTATTTATTTCAAGTGAGCTATAGAATGGGGCTCCAGTGAATTGAGCAGGAGCTCATTTCCTCTGCCACGGCCAGGAAATACACTGAGCAATTAAGGGTGGCTGGATGGGAAAAAGGTCTTTCATTTCACTGGGATACAAAGGTTCCCAGGCCTTCCTGGCTTTTCAGCAGCCTACCAGGTGGTCTGACTTGGAGCTAAGCCCCCCCCCCTAAGTTCTGATATCCCTGGCAGCAGCAGATTTGAGGAGACAGGACCGAAGGCCTGAAGGATGGATTTGATTTTCTTTCCACGTCTCATCTCTCACCAGTTCTGCAAATCTCAGTTTCTGCTGCTTCTCTGTTGCCTAGATGAAGAGCAGAGTCCAAGAACTTCAGCCAGCAGTGTGTAGAATCACAGAGGGTAGCCCCAAAATAAGGAGTATCTCCCAGCAATCCTTGACTTCTCCACGTGTGTACTGCGGGGTTGAAGGGAAGGTGACCCCACTGCTGATCCTGTGTTGTGCAGAGATGCTTCACAGCTGGTTTTCTGCCAGATGTTGACCTAAAATTTGTGACATTTCCCCAGCAATGCGAGCTGCAGCTGACAGCAAGTTGCAGCTTGTCAAAATGCAGTGTGCCCACTAGTGTAAAATGAGAATATTAGGATTTCATGTGGATACACGACTTTGGCTTGAAACTGATACAAGAGATTTACAAGATAAAACAACTGAAAACTCCAGCAAGTCCTAACAAAATACTCCCTTTAAATAAGGCACACTAAGTAAATATTATTGTTTATTGAAAATCCTTTCACTGTTAGAGTCTGGTGGTGCCTTTTATTTCTGTAGGATCTGAATAACAATTCCTATAGTATTTTCTAGGAGAGGGGGGAAAAAAAAAGGGAAATCTCACTTTTATTTTCTTGGAAGAACAAATATCTGTTTTTTTCATTGCTGATTTACCCAAAACTGAACTACACAGATATTCATAACTGATAAATAATATGACCCAGGTTTCTGGTTCCTTACCTCCATTGCTGAGAGCACTTCTTATTTAAGAGATCTCAGAGAAAGATGCTAAATTTATTGAGCTGCTTTGTTCATGTGTTGATGGTGTTACGGATTTATTTAACATTGGGGTTCCTTTGTGTGTGTTTGTGTGCATGTGTGGATTATATCAATATTATCTCTCCTTTCCTTTTTACTTAGCTCCCTTGTTTTCCTGTTCATGCTGTGGCAGTGTTTTCACCACAGGTTTGAACTCTGAAGTTCACAGCCAGATAATAGTGTTCTAAATGTTAATTTCTTTTCTGAGCAGTAGTATAATTTGTGTCCTTCAGCTCCATGGCTCTTCAGTGCACTGTGAGCTGTGAGGCTCATCATAAATATGAGCCCACTAGAAATCCTGGCCTGCAAAAAGAGCTCTGCATTTCAATCTGCCACATCAGTTGTCAGGATATACTCTAGTCTACAATAATATTAATTATTAGCTGGACCAAGGGCAGGAAAATAGGAATGCTGTGGAACCCTCTGTAGCTATTTTGGAGGTTAGATAGTGTCAGCCACAGAGGAAGCTGCTCCAGTGCTCATGTCACTGAAACACCTGATTTTGGTATAATCTCATATTTTAGAGAGCAAAAGAGAGAGAGGTTCTCTATACATGTGCACATAATAAATGTCAGTCTGGTTTATTCTTTCAGAATTAATGTATGTGGAGCTGGGACTTCTGTAAAAAGCATTAGGCTGGGTGAATATTCTTGCCAATGCAACATTTGCATGATTGATGAATGGTGTCTTGGTCGTGCAAGCCCTTGAGGAACAGAGTACAAATAGCAGAGGTTTTGTTGGTTTGGGTTGGTTTGTTAACACTTAACTCTTTGAGAGATTTTACAGGTAAGTTGCTGAATAAAGTGGCATTTTAGAAATGTTGTCTTTTGACCACAGTGCTACGTTTCCTTCTCTGGAGTTCCTGTTTGGGACAGACAAAGCAGATGTTTGGCTTGGAAAGCAGCTTTATTTGGCCTGGTGGCAGGAAGTACTGAGAGATTTGCTATTGACATTTAATCCCTGATGTTTCTGCAGACTGTTAAGACCTTTTTTTTTTTTTTTTTCTAGAATTTCTCTTCCTTTGCTTGCTTGAATCTATGTAAAATGAACTGAAGTCATAATACATATTTGGCAAGGGAACTGGAAATACTGTATTCTGTTTCTTATACTCTTGACATTCTTACTCATAAATCCCAGTCCCCTGATTCCTCTGATCAGAGTGAGAATTTCTTTTTTTTTTTTTTTTAAATGCAGGTGTTTAAAACGTGAAATTAGATGTTTCCCCCAGAGCTGTATGTCTGATCTCCATCACTGCAGCAACTCAACTAAAAGGCCTGACCTCCAAATCATTCTGGCCTAGGGAAGCTTCTTCCTGCATCTGGTCCATGCTTTGTAATATTAAGTCTGTTTGGTGTTTTTATTTCTGTGTGTGTGTGTGTGGTTTTTTGTTGTTGTTTTGTGGTTTGGTTTTTTTTTTTTGTTGGGGGTTTGTTGTTTTGTTTTGTATGTTCTATCTTTTGTGGCTCTTCNCCTTGACTTCTCCACGTGTGTACTGCGGGGTTGAAGGGAAGGTGACCCCACTGCTGATCCTGTGTTGTGCAGAGATGCTTCACAGCTGGTTTTCTGCCAGATGTTGACCTAAAATTTGTGACATTTCCCCAGCAATGCGAGCTGCAGCTGACAGCAAGTTGCAGCTTGTCAAAATGCAGTGTGCCCACTAGTGTAAAATGAGAATATTAGGATTTCATGTGGATACACGACTTTGGCTTGAAACTGATACAAGAGATTTACAAGATAAAACAACTGAAAACTCCAGCAAGTCCTAACAAAATACTCCCTTTAAATAAGGCACACTAAGTAAATATTATTGTTTATTGAAAATCCTTTCACTGTTAGAGTCTGGTGGTGCCTTTTATTTCTGTAGGATCTGAATAACAATTCCTATAGTATTTTCTAGGAGAGGGGGGAAAAAAAAAGGGAAATCTCACTTTTATTTTCTTGGAAGAACAAATATCTGTTTTTTTCATTGCTGATTTACCCAAAACTGAACTACACAGATATTCATAACTGATAAATAATATGACCCAGGTTTCTGGTTCCTTACCTCCATTGCTGAGAGCACTTCTTATTTAAGAGATCTCAGAGAAAGATGCTAAATTTATTGAGCTGCTTTGTTCATGTGTTGATGGTGTTACGGATTTATTTAACATTGGGGTTCCTTTGTGTGTGTTTGTGTGCATGTGTGGATTATATCAATATTATCTCTCCTTTCCTTTTTACTTAGCTCCCTTGTTTTCCTGTTCATGCTGTGGCAGTGTTTTCACCACAGGTTTGAACTCTGAAGTTCACAGCCAGATAATAGTGTTCTAAATGTTAATTTCTTTTCTGAGCAGTAGTATAATTTGTGTCCTTCAGCTCCATGGCTCTTCAGTGCACTGTGAGCTGTGAGGCTCATCATAAATATGAGCCCACTAGAAATCCTGGCCTGCAAAAAGAGCTCTGCATTTCAATCTGCCACATCAGTTGTCAGGATATACTCTAGTCTACAATAATATTAATTATTAGCTGGACCAAGGGCAGGAAAATAGGAATGCTGTGGAACCCTCTGTAGCTATTTTGGAGGTTAGATAGTGTCAGCCACAGAGGAAGCTGCTCCAGTGCTCATGTCACTGAAACACCTGATTTTGGTATAATCTCATATTTTAGAGAGCAAAAGAGAGAGAGGTTCTCTATACATGTGCACATAATAAATGTCAGTCTGGTTTATTCTTTCAGAATTAATGTATGTGGAGCTGGGACTTCTGTAAAAAGCATTAGGCTGGGTGAATATTCTTGCCAATGCAACATTTGCATGATTGATGAATGGTGTCTTGGTCGTGCAAGCCCTTGAGGAACAGAGTACAAATAGCAGAGGTTTTGTTGGTTTGGGTTGGTTTGTTAACACTTAACTCTTTGAGAGATTTTACAGGTAAGTTGCTGAATAAAGTGGCATTTTAGAAATGTTGTCTTTTGACCACAGTGCTACGTTTCCTTCTCTGGAGTTCCTGTTTGGGACAGACAAAGCAGATGTTTGGCTTGGAAAGCAGCTTTATTTGGCCTGGTGGCAGGAAGTACTGAGAGATTTGCTATTGACATTTAATCCCTGATGTTTCTGCAGACTGTTAAGACCTTTTTTTTTTTTTTTTTCTAGAATTTCTCTTCCTTTGCTTGCTTGAATCTATGTAAAATGAACTGAAGTCATAATACATATTTGGCAAGGGAACTGGAAATACTGTATTCTGTTTCTTATACTCTTGACATTCTTACTCATAAATCCCAGTCCCCTGATTCCTCTGATCAGAGTGAGAATTTCTNTGTTTTGTTTTGGTTTTAATTAAAAAAAAAAAAGGGAGGAAGAAAACCAAAGGAGCTTAAGAAGGTAATTGAGCTACCAAAGCAACACAGCTGATATATGTGAAAATACTGGAATGAATTACTGCTTTAACAACCTGATGGTTTTTCTGTGCAACCTGCAAGATGGGAGTTTTCAAAGTTATTTTACAGAGATTTTTTGCTTCAAAAATCTTAAGTGTTAGAGAAAGAACTTAACCTGTTTTTCTGTACTTGCATGTTCATATAATAGACTGTCAAGGTGCTGTGGGTCTTGCTAAGTTAGATATATAAAAAAAAATAATGTTTTTGAAACAATGTGGTTTGGCAGAATCCTTGGGTAACTTGCTGCTTCTCTGTGTAATCTTTATTTTCCCTTCTGGGTGATAATATTGATCCAGGGGAGGCCCTGAAATTGCCCCTCTAGTTTTTCTTACCCAGAGTCTGACACCCTGGGCCCTGCTGAAATGAGCACTTCTGAGCTGCATGGGAAGCAGGGAGGTGATGCTCTGAATGTTGAATGTGCAGCAGCTTGGAATCCTGCAGAAGTTACTGGCAGGGGGAAAGCAAACCCGTGGAAGAATTCAACTGATGAATTTCATTTTGCATTGTTACATGAAATCTTTAGAATCACAGAATTGTTCTGGTTGGAAGAGACCTTTAAAGATCAAGTCCAGCTGTTAATCCAGCACTGCCAGGTCACCACTAAACCCTCAGCACCACAGCTACACAGCTTTTCAATCCCTCCAGGATTGGTGGCTCCACCACTTCCAGCCTGTTCCAGGGCTTGATGACCCTTTCAGGGAAGAATTTTTTTCCTAATATCCAACCTAAACCCCCCTTGGTGCAACCTGGGGCAATTTCCTCACCTTCATTTGTTTTTTTTCAGTGGTTATTTGTTTTTTAGTGGACTGGTTAGAGCTGGCTTGACTGCTGAACTTTGTTTTAAAAACCTGATGTTCTTCAGGAGTGGAATTGAAGACAAATGGAACCTTCCTTTTTGCCTCACTGTTGACCACATTTGCTTTTCTTGACTCTTTTTACCCCAGCAATCAGGAGCAACTCTCATTTCTAAGGACACTGGCTGCTTCTGGGGCAGAACTGGACCCTAGAGCTGCTGCAATGCCTCATGATGATAGGTGAGGGCTGATTTTATTGTAGTGTGAATGCTTTGGAAGCAGAATATAGCTCCTGCTATTAGGCAGTCAACAAAAAATTTAAATGCCTTTTGTTCTTAGGGGTAGTTTTATAAAATCTTAACAACCAGTGGTTTCCCATTTAATTTGAATATAGTTTAATTTACCAGCTTGCCTTTCAAGATGGTCCTGGATTTACCACCTGAGCCACAGCCTCCTTCATGTCATGCCAGAATAGTTTCAGGGTAGGATATATTCAAATAATGTGGAAAAATGTGTCCAAGAGAATGAGTGCATGATAGCTCTTGGGTTCCAGGGCATGGGAGAGTCTGTAGGAAGGGACATCTACTATCCACTAATACTTTGCAGAAATTAATTCTGCAAAAATAGCTATTGACTAGAAAGAAGAGTGAAAAAAAAGGCTAAAAATACTTGTTTTTCACTCTATTTTCTCCCCTTCCTGCTGATTCTTCAAATGTGGCTACTCTATAAGAGCTTATCTGTATCATAATGCAATCCTGTTGTTATATAGTGAGCATCTGGTTACTGCCAGTCAGTGCAAGTCATTCTTCCACACCACTGTAGCTGTTCTTGGGTGGCAGTGAAAAAGAGAGTGGTTTTTAAAAGCCATTTGAAGAAACAGTGAACCCAGTGAGGCAGGAGTACTGGGAGTGTGAAAGCTCCTCTTCAGAGCAGGCTTCAAGTGGCACACTGTGAAATGTCAGTAATTAAAACATGATAAAGGCCTGAAACATGATGCTCCTCCTGTCCTCCCACAGCTGGAGTATTTTTTCATTCTGTGTTTTAGTCCCAGGTCTTGTTTTTGTTTAGGTAATCTTTATATCAGGTTTCAAGGTATGCTCCTTTGCACAGCTTTTCCTAGCCCTGACAGCCAGAAATGATTTCCAGTGCTTTAAAAACCTTCTTAGGGTATCTGTGAGTTAAATGGAACTGCCCTGAGTCCATTAAACATCTTCATGGATGGTGGCAGAATTAGTTTTTGGAGCATTCTGAGTTGCCATGATTCCCACTGTAGGCCGAGGGCTATCACCAGGCCTTTCTGTGCAGAAATTGCTGCCAAAAAATCAGAATAGGAAAGAATTCTATGACTCGAGCTGTGGTGACATTGTTCAAAGGCAGGTTGCCAAAGCCAACAAGCTAATGGTGTGCCAGTCCTTGGGCATGGCCCTCCAGTTCAGAGCAAGGATTGGGCAGGGGAGGGGTGCAGCTCACCTTTCCTGTGAGACTTTGCCTTTTCCTTCTTCAGAGTTGCAGTGAAACTGCAACTTTCCTTTTTCAGAAAGTTAAATCAAACAAAAATCCCAAGCAAACCAACCCCAACCAACCACCAGGTATTTNGCCTCATGATGATAGGTGAGGGCTGATTTTATTGTAGTGTGAATGCTTTGGAAGCAGAATATAGCTCCTGCTATTAGGCAGTCAACAAAAAATTTAAATGCCTTTTGTTCTTAGGGGTAGTTTTATAAAATCTTAACAACCAGTGGTTTCCCATTTAATTTGAATATAGTTTAATTTACCAGCTTGCCTTTCAAGATGGTCCTGGATTTACCACCTGAGCCACAGCCTCCTTCATGTCATGCCAGAATAGTTTCAGGGTAGGATATATTCAAATAATGTGGAAAAATGTGTCCAAGAGAATGAGTGCATGATAGCTCTTGGGTTGCAGGGCATGGGAGAGTCTGTAGGAAGGGACATCTACTATCCACTAATACTTTGCAGAAATTAATTCTGCAAAAATAGCTATTGACTAGAAAGAAGAGTGAAAAAAAAGGCTAAAAATACTTGTTTTTCACTCTATTTTCTCCCCTTCCTGCTGATTCTTCAAATGTGGCTACTCTATAAGAGCTTATCTGTATCATAATGCAATCCTGTTGTTATATAGTGAGCATCTGGTTACTGCCAGTCAGTGCAAGTCATTCTTCCACACCACTGTAGCTGTTCTTGGGTGGCAGTGAAAAAGAGAGTGGTTTTTAAAAGCCATTTGAAGAAACAGTGAACCCAGTGAGGCAGGAGTACTGGGAGTGTGAAAGCTCCTCTTCAGAGCAGGCTTCAAGTGGCACACTGTGAAATGTCAGTAATTAAAACATGATAAAGGCCTGAAACATGATGCTCCTCCTGTCCTCCCACAGCTGGAGTATTTTTTCATTCTGTGTTTTAGTCCCAGGTCTTGTTTTTGTTTAGGTAATCTTTATATCAGGTTTCAAGGTATGCTCCTTTGCACAGCTTTTCCTAGCCCTGACAGCCAGAAATGATTTCCAGTGCTTTAAAAACCTTCTTAGGGTATCTGTGAGTTAAATGGAACTGCCCTGAGTCCATTAAACATCTTCATGGATGGTGGCAGAATTAGTTTTTGGAGCATTCTGAGTTGCCATGATTCCCACTGTAGGCCGAGGGCTATCACCAGGCCTTTCTGTGCAGAAATTGCTGCCAAAAAATCAGAATAGGAAAGAATTCTATGACTCGAGCTGTGGTGACATTGTTCAAAGGCAGGTTGCCAAAGCCAACAAGCTAATGGTGTGCCAGTCCTTGGGCATGGCCCTCCAGTTCAGAGCAAGGATTGGGCAGGGGAGGGGTGCAGCTCACCTTTCCTGTGAGACTTTGCCTTTTCCTTCTTCAGAGTTGCAGTGAAACTGCAACTTTCCTTTTTCAGAAAGTTAAATCAAACAAAAATCCCAAGCAAACCAACCCCAACCAACCACCAGGTATTTGCCATC
Source organism: Ceyx cyanopectus (assembly GCA_013401355.1). NCBI lineage: Eukaryota > Metazoa > Chordata > Aves > Coraciiformes > Alcedinidae > Ceyx > Ceyx cyanopectus. Next base: position 25,206 of record VYZU01052964.1, on the reverse strand, counting down.
TGTTGGAGCTTGTCAAGAGCTTGGCCAGCACCCATTCTGTTTGACTGGTGTCCTCTGGACTTTTTGCTCCCTTGCCACCAGCTTTCCCAGCTGGGAAACTGCAGAATTGCCACTTTCTAGAGTTCCCATTTTTCTCCTAACTTCTGAAGTATCTCTGTGAAAGGAAACCAAACCAAAACCAAACAACAAAATGAAGGCAGGAAATTCTCCTCCTCCTTTACTCAACCCAAACTTGGCTGTGCTAGCAAGGAGAACTTGGATGGGTATTTTGAGTTGGAGTTGGATGGAGTTTATCCATCTTTTCTTCCACTGCTGCCAACAGGTTCAGGTTGTTTGCACATGGCTGGTTTGATGGGAGAAGATCTCAACAAGTACAGCAGCTCTGTTGTGCCAGCAAAGAGTGTGGACATAAGGCTGTTCATCCCCAAAGCACTTGGGCTTAGCCTGGAGGCTTCTCCTGTTGGTTTGTGTGAGCTTCAGACTGTGGAAGTGCTGCTCTGCTGGGGTAGGGAGTGTAGTTTTGGCAGGGGGTTTGCAAGTGCTGGATGTTGGGTTTGCTCCAGCAACACGTGCAAAGTGGCACCTCTCCTGCTTCAGCCAGTGGTGAGAAGAGTTGAGACACCTGGTGAGAAGTGGTAGAAAGTTCTGGGTTTTCTCCTGCTCTGGTTGCTTTTGAGAGGAAGGTTTTGCTACAGAGTGAAGCCAGGACTTGTGTCTGGGAGCTGAAGAATGGGAAATGTAAAGGAAATTTAAATTCTTTTCGTCTGATTTTTCTTTTAATTTCCTTCTTTCTTTTTTTTTTTTTTTCCCCTGGTAGAACAAATCAGTGTGCTGAGATATTTTTATCTCCAAAGTGAACAGTGCTGGCTGGCAGTCCCTGTCATTATTATTTGGTGGTCCCTGGGGAGCCTGCTGTACCACGGCATTCTCTTCCCGTTGCTTCGGCACCTGGGAATTGAGGCTCCAATGATATTTTCCAGCAGATGTGACTAGCGGGGCTTGTTTATTTTTAGCTGGGGATTGTGCACCTTGATCTCGGTGGGAAGCTTCCTGTCCTCATTGTCTTTTACAGCCGGTTGTAAAGGCAAGTGGCTTATAATGACCTACCCTTACTTCCCCTGCCTGGTTCCAAAAGACACAGGAATGTCATCATCACATGTTATAATTTACTCAGGGACTTTCCGATGAGGACCTCACAGGTTTAACCTTTCCAAAAGCTGTGTTTATTCAAGAGGGTAATAGCCTCGGTAGCTTGAACCTTGAGGCTGAGAAGTTACCAGATTGTATCTGAGAAGTTCATTGATTTTTTTTTTTTGTCCACTGAACAGTTTTTATTTCAGGGGCAGGGAGTCTGTGTTTTTCAGCAAGGTGCATATTTTGATCCCCTCATCCCATTGTAAGTTTCAGAGGAAATCCATTTTTCTTTTTCATGTTGCATGTTAAAATATGTGAAGTTCTAACTTTCCTTCTATGTATTTTAAACGATGGAGGAGAGACACATTCAGAAATGGTTTCTATTTTCCATCAAGAACAGCAGAAGCTCCTTTATCTCAAGACGTGTTTTCAAACACCCTAAAACTTGTACCTACACTCGTGTGGTTTTGCTCCTGCACACAGGTGCCTGTCTATATGGTGTGTGTGTTTAGACTGGTGTGATGTGACTCTCCAAAGTCCTGGTGTATCAGTGGAAGGGGATTTAGCTTTAATTTTTAAGTACCCTACAGATATTTACAGCAGGAAGAATATGGCTGCAGGCTCAGGCTGAGCTCTGTATTGCTGCTGGGAGTGATGCACAGTCCATTTTTCTTTAAGGACAAAGCATTCAGGCAGAAGGAGCTCTGCTTTCAACAGCTGTACTTTCTTTTTCCTCTGTGTTGCTCTTGTGATGCTATTCTCTCTGTTTCCTGTCCTATGAAAAACAGTCTCAGAAGTAGATTTCCATCTATTATATTCTTTCAAAAACAGGCACGATGAGCCGACCAATGGTTGGGTTTAATATATAGGGATTTTGGAACAAAGCCCAAACTGAGGAATCATTTCATCTTGCTCACATAACTTGTTTTGCCATTATAGGGAAAAGAATGTTTGTTTCCTAAACACTCCATGTGGTAGACAGGGGAAGCTACATGCAGGCTACCTTTCCCCCAGGAAATTTTTCTCCACTGACAATATACACATTGTATTTTTGGCAACTATTTTGACTTTTGGAAGAGGGACGTGATACAAGGATCCCCTTTTAGTATTCTTTTGTTAATAGGAAAAGGAAAACAATGGCTTTTTCTTTGCAAGGTAAGCAGTTAACAAGGGAGTGATACTGCTGGTGATGCTTGCCATGTGGTATTTAGTATTGGGTAAGGTTGTGGGAAGAAATCACCCATCTAATTCTTCAGGATTGTGTGGAATGCTTTTTGAGGAGGAGCACGTGAGACCAAGGCTCTGCCACGCAGACTTGATGATTTCCAGTGTACATTTGATCTCTCACTCTGTCCTGCAAAGTTTTGCCACTTTCCTACTTGCTGTTTCTCAAACATCACCAAGTCAGATCTCAAAATATCTGCAGTGTTTTTTTGTTAGAGCAGAAGGTTGAAAAGAAGCTTTTCTTGTCCCAGAGTTTTTCTCAGGCCATTCTTTCTATCCCAGATGGGAGGACATCACACCTAAACTGCATTCTGTTGTTGATGTGGATGTTGCAGGACTTTTTTTTATGTTAAAAAAAAATCAATCTTTTTTACCATAGGGAAATTTGATGAGTATTTTCTAGTACTGTAAACTCGGAGAGATTTATTATTATTATTATTATTATTATTATTATTATTATTATTATTACTCTGCATTTATTCACCTTTTTAATGGTTTGGTGAGTTTTGAGGACAAAAGTGATGATTTCAGTTATGTATCCTACTACTTGAATACAATTTGGCTTAGCCACATATTTACAGTGTTGAAATTGATCAACTCACAATCTCTATAAGAAGGATTCCTGTGATGCTGTTGTTCTTCAGTCTAAAATATTATTGCTGGTGAATAAATATATGGAACTTCTCTCCCCCCAGGATCTTTTCTAGTTAACATTTGTCAAACAACAATTAAAAAGCGAGCAGCAGAGAAAAAATCGTGGTGTAAAAGTGATAAAATGGTCCCTGGGGTCCTGGGTAGGCTGGCACAGAGAATTCCTCATGTTGTTTTTCGAACATTTTTGTGCACTCCTGGTACCAATACTGTGGAGAAGAAAAAAAAAAAACCAACAAACCAAACCAAAACCCTCCCAACATGTACCTGCAAAGCTCCGTTGAACGGCACATCCCGACATGTGAAAGGAGAAGCAGTGAGGCTGAGTGAGCTACCTGAAAGAATGGCTTTGGCATTCCTGTGGCTGACAGGAACTGCTTTTGAGGAAAGAAAGGAGATGGGGAGGAGCCCGGGCAGTGATGAGCGTGCGTGGGGGGGCCAGGGAGGCAGGCTGGAGCTGAAAAGCCCACATCCGTGTTTTTCCAGGTGTCCCTTTTGTAATCTCTCATGATGTTTTTCAGAAGAGGTGGCAAATGCAGTCATTCAGAGAAGCAGAGGGAGCAGGCAGCATTGTGCTGTGCTTTCATGAACTGTTTTACTGCAGTTGTTGCAAGTGGTACCTCATTTTATAAAGCTTTCTTGATTGCAGCATCCCCCACGCACTCATTGCCCCTCATTTATGACTTTATTGCTTGGTTTAATCCTTCTTAATGTGTCAAACCCACTGCTAGGGTTCCTTGCAAAGTTCAGGCTGCTGTTGAGGTATTTGTGCTGGAAATAAATGGTTCCAAATTGTCTGTGTTTAGCATGAGCCCCCCCCAAAAAAATAAAAATAAAATCTTACAGAGCTTCAGGTTGTGCCAGAAATGAGTGACTTCTTCACTGATTAAACAGGACTTCCAGAATTGGCTCTTGCTTTCTACCTAAATGATTCAGGAGGCCCCCTCCATGCTTGAAACATATATAAATGATGAAAACAATTAAATGTGTACATATTTTACAAGATTTAACTTGACAGGCCTGAATAAACTAGCTTCTGCCCTGCACCTTTGTTCTTGCCCTAGGTCTTTCTGTGTACTTGTGATAGACTTTCAACTCAGTCAAAAAAAAAATTCTTCATAACCAAAAGAACTTGGCATCAGAATTAAAACACAACTGTTTAAAGAATTGCTCATACCTTTCCCATTACCTTGGCAATGTGACAATTACAGGTAGGGGAAAAAAAAAAAATAATGAAGCCACAAAATTCTTCCGAGCCCCTCGTTGTTGCGGTGGCTTGGCGTGTGTGTTCTCACCAAGGGCTGGCCTGCAGAGCAGCTCACTGGTGAGGAGAAAACTGAGCGTGTGGCTCACTAAAAAGCTGTGTTTTTCAGGTCAGGTTTGTGTCTTGCCTTGTTTCAGGGTGAGTTTCAGATATAAATAGCAGATGTGTCTGGGAGTCTGCACTGGTGTGTCTTGCGGGCTGGGTGTAGCTGCTGGCGAGAGCTCCCGTTCTGTTATCTTGCCAAATTTATTTAGATTTGATGTGATCCCTGATGAACCAAAATATATGTGGATGTTTAAGTTCAACATATTACAGTCAGTGATTTCAGAAAGGCAAATACTATGCTAAGTGTGTTTATTCAGACTATTCAGGTTCTAATTCAGAGGATTTTTCTGGTGCGTGGCCTTGCAAAGTCTCTTCTTTATGCTTTTCTTGAGAGGTTAAATTTATTTCCATGTTGCTGGCTTTTTGACTTTGGATTTTTCAGCAGGTAGTTCCAATACCTACCTTTTATTGCATTTTTTGCATTGCTTGTGAACCCGTTCAAGATGCTTTTGTCTTCAATTTGATTTAAGACAGTGATGCAACTCCCTGATCTGGTGAAAAAGTGGTTCTGGATGATAGATAAGTTGCTCATATTTGAGTTTACAGGTACTTCAGCTAGACTGTCAAGATGACTATCACCCTCAAAATGTCTTGCATTTAATTTTTAAGCAACTTTTAGCTCACTGACAAGAAGCCCTTTCTGATGGCAAGGTGGTGTCTGGAGTACACTGCAGTAAATTAAGGTCTTGGAAGCATCGTGTTTCTATCTCAATTGCATCTTTCCTATCTATGATAAATAGCATAAGAGATTTTGAAGGGTACCATGTAACCTTTCTTTCCCCACTGAAGGGATGTCCTTTATCAGGTTAGTGTGGTGGGTTAACAATACCCTCGTGTGCTTAATGTGAAGCTCAGAGGAACAACTCTGCTGAAGCTGTTGTGGGATGGGCAAGTAACATGTATCAGACCAGCAAAAACACAGGTTCCTACCAGATTTTCTTCCTTTGCCTTCCCTGACAACTTTTCCTGTTAAATAGAGCAATCTTAGTGTCCATAAAGCACAATTTGCATGCTTTGGAAGTACCAGAGCTGTGCACCTGTGTGTATATATACATACACACATGTAAAAAGTAATATGAAGTTGAAAGGAAGGAGCCTGATGGTGTTTGGTGGTATTTGTAGGTCATGCTGTAAGCTTCCCCAGAAGTTAGGGCTGTAATAGTTTAATAGCTTATGGAAAGATAAAGGGACTCTGCTGCCAGAATCAGGGTACATCTAATGTGAAGGACATAATTTAGTATTAATATGCTTGACTTTATTGTGCTTGAGGTCAGATCCTTGGAAAGGTTTGAAAAAGAAGTCATTTCCGTTACTCATTTGATTACTCTGTGAAATTGTATCTTAATTCAGAGCAAGTGGAAGTGCCTGTGCATTTCTGTGCCTTCATGGTAGCATGCAGTGAGGAATTCAACTAAAAAAGAGCCTAGCAAAAATAACCTTGATTTCCAGTTCCCCACTTGTGGTGTGCAGAGGCACTTCTGGCAGCAGAGAGCTGGGGGATGTGTGGTGTGGAGAGGAGCTGCAGCAGCAGGTTCCTGAGCACTGGCACTGCTGCTGGAGAGGTACCTGCCAAACTGTGTATCATACAGAGCAGCTCTGCACATTTATCACGTTCTCTTAAAATCTCAGGAGCTGAAGAGTAGCCAGAGTAAGGAGTCACCCAGTCCAATTTCCAGTCTCCAGCAGTTGCCAGAAAGTAGATGCCTATGAAAGAATACAGGAATGACTTAAATTCCCAGTGTGGTCCTCCTTGCAGGCACAGAGCACCAGCAGGTTTCTCAGGGTTCTCTCCACTGGTTTTTCTCTCTGTGCTTTACTGGGGTAATTGCCACAACAGGCACAAGCAAATGGCATATTTCTCCAGAGAACTGCAGAAGAGAAAATCCAGTGGTAGTGGAGCTTCTCTGTCTGACTGTCCAAAATATCAGTGGGCTGCACTGAAACAGTTGAAGCCTTAGCTCCTAAAAATGCAAAGTCACAACTTCTAGTTAATTGTTTTACAACTGTGCCCATTTTGTCACTGGAGGCATTGTCTTCTGCAATTTTGTTTTCAAATACTGTTGCATCAGCTCCCTTAATAAAGGTGCCTTCAGGATATTTGCAGCTAGTCAGGGGGTGTTCTGGGTACCAATCCAGCATTCAATAAGAAACTATTTGTTACTCTCTTTTTTTTTTTTGTATGCAGCAGTAACAAGTTTTAACATTAAAGCTTTACGGTATCTGATTGCCTACAGGAAAGGGATATAATATTCACTTAGCAGCCAATGAATGAATGATTAAAATCTTAAAAGCATTTAATAAGATTGAAACACAGAGCAGGGCTGTTCTCTGGTGTAAAGTTACAGAAGAGGTTCACTGGGTCAGAGAAAGAGAACAGGAGACTGAATTTTTTGTCATCGTTGAAAAAATGGTGTTACTCTTGCTGTCAAGTCAAGACAGCTCTGAGGGGAAAACCATAGGAGAGTGGTGGTATGTTAAAAACAGCACAAAGCAGAACAAAGACTTGGTTCCACACCCCTAGTATGTAAAATAACCCAACTAAACCAACAAAACACACACGTAAATAAAAATAAATGCCCAACAACAAAAAAAGCACCCAAAGAAGCCCAAGAGAAGTAATTATTATACAAAGATGTGTGTACACCTTCTATCCTGATTATTAGTTAGAGGCTTTTCTACCAGCCTCGCACTCACACCCAGACATTCAGAAGACTGTAATCCAAAGGAAAGCTGAGTGGGCTGGTAGCTGGTGTCCCCTTGACAGGTAGAGGGACAAGACTTTTCCCATCCAGCCCTTACTCCATATGTCCTGGGGGCGAGGCTGTAAATAATGATCCCATGCTAATGAAACCATACCTGTGTAGTGTCAGGAAGACCATAATCTGGCCATAACAATTAAGGTGAAGTTAACAGAATCTGAATTTAAGGTAAATAGTCAAAACTGTGATTCAAGGAGTTAGTTAAGCACAGGGACAGACTTGTTGCCTGTGACAAGCCCTGAAGAGTGTTGCTTGTTCTCTGTTCAATACAATGCATTCCCTAAATGCTGCTGCACGTAGTGGAAAAAGCTCTTGAAAGGTTGAAGCTGCCTGAATTTCACACTTCTTTCTGCTAGACTTAGCCACAGACTTTAGGAGGCGACAGCTATTCAAATGAGAGAGAGATTCAGTTGTGATACTTGGATGTTGTAAATAGATGCTCCTAAATAGCTGATGAAAGAATGTGGGCTTCATGACAATAATAGTAAAGGACACAGCTCAGGATGGAATTATCTCTGTATAATTCTCTGTAGCTTGAAGAAACATTTTGCCTGCTGAGCAAGTTCTATTGGCAGTCCAGCTCCAGGACCAGGGGGCTGTATCTGTGCATTTGAGAACTATGGTTATTTTCCTGGGATTATTCCTCTCTGCCTTCGTGTTAGGGCTCAGCAGCAGAGAAATCCAAGGCTGTGCAGTTTGAAGTCAAAAGGTTCTCTGAAAGCTTTTGAATACCATCCTCTTCATCTGGAAGTGCTATAAAATAAATCACACATTAGGGTTTCTTCCCGATGACCCCGAACTGTTTCATTTTTCCTCCATTTTAGTCATTCCACTTGCATTTTGAGGAGAAAAATTGGATTTGGGTGAAATAGTTTTCCTAAATGCCCTGCTGACAGCCCATAGATGCCCACACAGGCCATCACCCCCTCCCCAGTCCCAGGACAGCAGGCGTGCCCCGTGGTCCCGCTGGGTCCACCAGCCAGGGCACGCAGGTCACCTCGAGCTTTTCAGTCCATCTCTCCTCCCCAGCTTCCATAACTAACATTGATTTTTCAACTTAAGAAAATAGCTTACCCAGATAACAATCTTAATCCTGTTGATAAAATAACAACAAAAAGAAAAGAAAGGAAAGGCTGGGCTGACAGGTTTCTGTAACCCCGATGCCCGTGAGGTATTAGAACTATGTTTTTCCTTCCCCCTGCCTGTCTCCCCGGCCCTGGCTCACCGCAAGGAGAACATCCCTGCTCTCCCTTTCCCTTTCCCCATCAGCATTCGTGGCGGCAGCCAGTCTGACCTGGAAAGGAGCGGAGGCTCCGGAGGCCTCTCTTCAGACCCGGAAATGTCAGGAGCTGCCTCCCTCATCCCTCTCTGTTTATTCACCTGATGACATTGGCGGGAGGTCGCCGGAGGCCTCGGCGCGGCGGTGCCGGGCGCTGGGCGCGGTTCGGCTTCGCTGCGCGCTCCCTGCTCCGCGGGTGCCTGTCAGGAAAGGAAAATCTCCGAGCCTGATCCCTGCAGCTCAGCACAAACCCGAGGGAGGGCAGAGGAAGGTGCCCAGAGGGTTCCCAGCAGAAGCTGAGGTCCCTGCCCGGGTTGCGGCTGCAGCCTGGGGCTGGAAGCGCCGTTACCCCCGGGGCTGGAGGGACAGTTGCCCCCGGGGCTGGAGGGACCGCTGCCCCCCGAGGCTGGAGGGGCCGTTACCCCCTCAGGCAGGGTCAGCACCTCTCCCGCTGCCCCTGGGAGCTGTGCTGCTGGTATTTATCCTGGCGTGAACCGTGCCAAGGGAGGGGGTTATGCCTCTCCCATGACCTGAACTGGCGGCGGTTACCCAGGCGGTGCCAGCTCCCATGAAAGCCTGAGCTCTCTTTGTCCCACTATCCCTTTTTCACGGGCGAGCTGAGTCTTTTGGCAGCTTTGAAGGGCACCTCTGTGACGAAAGGTGAAGTGCAGGGATGTTGACACCAGACGGGCTAACGTGGAGTGATGTCTTGGATGGTGACTTGTTCCACTGGAAAGCATTAATTTTTATAACCTGTGCAAAATAATGAATCAGCAGAGGTTCCACCTTAGAGGTGACTGGATGCAGCAAAGCAGAGCCTCATGCTTTGGGAGTCCCTGGTATGAAATGAGGCTTAATTATACCTTTGGTAGGTCCTACTGCAAGTGTTTTTGACTGTGAACTTGTTTCTTCAGGGTCCTGTAGCTCCTTGGTAGATGGAAAAGCACAAGCATGGCTTGTGATCTTATAGCCTTAACTATAAGCTAGCACTTAAGTGTTTCACATTTTACTCTAACTTAATATTCTTAGTAATCCATACATCATTCTCAAGAACTCTGTTTTTGAGTGAAATTAATCAGTATTAATTGGCAAAGAACCTGATCAGAATCAGCAGATCAGTCTGATGGGAGGGGTCTTTGTTGCTCTCAAATGCCTTGCTGACAAACCATTCTGCAGTTTAGCTCCTCACGGAAGGGGTTATTTTTTATGCCGTTCTTTTAGTATTTCTTGCTTAATTTGTTGTGTAATGCCTGTCTTCATAGATCACCAAATGAAAGGACATCACATGGGTTATACTTCAAAGTCTGTTTGCTGCTAGAAACTAATTGATTTGTGTACTTTCCATTTCTGCAGCTCTAAAATGGAAGTTCTGCTGTTTTCAGAAACACTTTTGTGTCTTGAAAAAGTTGATACTTATGCTTCGAGAATTGAAGTTGCTTGGTTTTAACTAGTATGAGACACTAAGTGGCATACTTGCTTTGGTTTTAAATACTTTTTTTTTGCCGTAGGAAAAAGAGGCATAACACAGGTATGAAAAGGCAGCAGAAATCTCAGAAATGCAGATGCTGGTTAGGCTTCTAATAGCTGGTGTCCAGCTGAGAACTACACGTTAATTCATTCTGGAATATTATAGTTGGGCAGAAACTGTTGATTTTTTGTTACTTACCAAGTGGTAATGCTTTTGGACTTCATTTGAGGACTCGAGCTCATTTCTCAGGGGCAGAGCTCCAGTAAGGTTTCTGAGCAAAAGGACTGATCATCTCAGCACAAGACCAGAAGCAACAAATGCCTACGGCCAGAAAGGAGAAAACACCAGAGCAGAAACATAGTGCACTGGCCACAGTATGTTAACAGGCCCAATTTCATAAGGGCTGTGGGGTTTTACATGGGTGTGTTTATTTCATAGCCATGAAGAGTCTGAAAAAGTGCAGCTGTGACGCACAGAAAAAAGATTATTAGCAAAAAATACTCCAAAGTCCAAGTGTTGGAGATACCGTCAGACGTTTTAGGTTTTGCTCTGTGTGTGTTTGTTCTGAAGTCCACCAGGAATCTGATGCAGGACATCACTCTGGGCTGAGGGGAGGCAGGAGTCAGTGTGCTGCTGATGAGTGAATCTACTTTTGAAATGTTTTGCAGAAAGAACCTGAAAAGTTTAGATCTGATGTAAGCATGAGGAACTCAGGAAATGGCCTCTGTCAGAGGTGATCGGGTTATAATCTTGATTGACAGGGTAATTTTCTGGTTCACAATGAGTGGGGGAAAATGATGGAAGTAAATTAGCTGCTGTATCCTGAGCTGATGGTGTCTCTCTGCGAGGATTTTTTGAGATGTTGCTCAAGAAGTTTGAAAGAGAGTGAAAAAACTGCAAGAGAGAAAATCTGAGTATTCAGATTTGTGTTTATGGCTAAATATGTTTATGGCTAAGCATTCTGAAGGGCAGCTTGTGAGGGGAGAAAAGAAACAAAGGCAGTGAGCAGTGAGAGATCAAAATATAGGAAGCTGGTGGGAGGGATTCCTGCAGCCAAGTTATGGGAAGAGAAACACACCCACCTATACTGATGTCAGGTGAACCTTTTGAGTATTAGTGAGGATCATGATAGCAGATGATGTGTGTGAAAGACTGTAGTGGAAAACATCAATTAGAGACTGTCTGGGATGAGAACTGGAAGAATGGGATGCCACAAAGAGATAGGAATAGGCTTGGGAGTGGAGCAGAAAGCATGAAGAGTGTGATATTTATGGTGGTTGAAACTGTTTTGTAGAAGGAGAGAGTTGGAGAAGCCAAAAGGCCAAGGACAGAGCAGCTGTGGATTTGAAGGACTTGAGCAGATGAGTTGGGTAAGTCCAGAGGGGCAAGTAGAACAGTGAAAGGAAACTGGATGAGAAGAGAGAAACTGCAGCTGGGATAGAAGTGCAAGAGGAAAGACTTGTAGAGAAGAGTGTTGGTGAAAAACAAAAAGATGGAAGCATTAAGTTTGGATGTTTTCTATGGGAAAACATTTTCTCGAGTATGTGGGAAGGCAGTGGAACACTGAATGAAAAGATGATAAAAGGGACTTAAGATGTTGGAAATTGTTTTCACTGAAGTTGTAGAAACAGAGCTGACTTAGGAACATGCTAAAATTAAAAGGGAGAATGAATTTAAATTGGAGGACATCAGCCAGGCCTTGAGATTTCCAGCAGGGATGATCTGTGGCACAAGAAGAAGAGCAGAGGAGATGGGTGTTGGTCGGGTTGGGAACACACAGGTTGCAGGCCAGATGTTTGGTTATCAGTTTGTCAGTGAATGTGGGTAGTGTTTCTTCATTCACTGCTTAAAAAATTGTTGCTCTGAAAAAGCACCAACCATGTTGTCCTGTTACAGAAAGTTATTCCTGTCCTAACATGCTGTAAGTTGGCAGGAGAAAGTGTGACTGTTCTGCACTGTCTGGAATCTGGACAGTTTTTGGCTGTAACCTCTCAAATAAAGGTAACAATAACAAGAAGTCATTGCTTTTTTTTTTTCTTTCTTTCTTTCTTTAAACTATAAATTACAGATTTTGGGTTGTACTGTCAGGAATGTAGAGCTGGAAGCTAGTTTCTGCCACCTTGTTCTATTTATGTTTTGAATCTTCCTTGATGAGTAATAGACAGAACAGGCATTTGAAGCAAGGTTGAATAGAGTATTGGGAGAGAGCTGTTGAGAATTCACAGCCTGTCCTGAGGCAAGGAGAAATGCAGATGAGGAGCTGTGCTCCTAGGACATCACTGGTCTATAAACCAATTGAAATCAGGAAATTTCTCTCTGGGGATAATACATTGGCTTAGCTTGCTGATTATTGGCTTTTACTCCCTCTCACACTTATATTCTACTAGCATTTTAGAGATCTATCTACTCCTGGGCAGTGAAAGGAATGAAATGGTGCTGGGTAGTATATAGAGCCATGAAAAAATATTTGTGTGGCTGTGCAGATATGTTATTTATTGATTCTCAATATTTTGGATCTACTGAGAATATCACAGAATCACAGAATATTAGGGGTTGGAAGAGACCTAGGAGATCATCTAGTCCAACCCCCCTGCCAGAGCAGGATCACCTAGACTAAGTCACCCATGAATATATTTGGTCACTCATATAAAATACTTGGATATGGTTTAAGTCACAGAAAAAATGAGATTTACTGGGGACAATGGAAAAACCTCTTAAATGTATTAAAATCTCTTGGACCATCATCAAACCAAGACTTCTTCCTGATATCCAGCCTAAACCTACTCTAATTTAAACCCATTACCCCTCATCCTTTCAATGGAGGCCCTTGTTGTGCTTTTTCCCTGCACAGCTTATCCTTGCAGAAATCACAGAGCCTTTAAAAGCCTTTTCATCCTACCTCTCTTCTGTGATCCAACAGGGTTGTGCTGCTACCCATGCAGCTCACCAACAGCCTGTTGCTAAGCCACACACTGCAACCTGTGCTTCCACTTCAGCCCTCCTCAATTTCCACACTTGTAGAGCTGTGATGTGCCTTGTTTTGCAGAGCTCTTACAAACAGAAACTGATGCTGTTAATATAGCATTTTAAAGAAGCAGAATTATGAATTGCCACCTGGGAGTGTTCTGCAGCATCCCTCTGCCAGTGTATTTATGCAGAATGTTGGTGACTGTAGCTGAGTAGGGTTAACAGAAATGTCACAGTAAAGGAAACAATTTGATTTTTTTTCCATGGTCCTGACAAAATACTCTTCATTTTGTTCCTTTGTGGAGTAGCTTTCCTGACAGAAAAGCAACTGCCAAACAGTGGTTTGATCTGAGGCTCCAACCTCAAGTCCTTGTCAGTTCTTGGACTTTAAGAGAGTGTGATGTGTGTAGGTGCTGGGTTTGGGGGGTGACATGAGAAAGCTGAGAGGTCCTCGGGGTGGTTTCTAGAGACACAATTACTATGGGTTTTGCCTTTTTGCCTCAGTGCTCCTCTCCCAAAGGAAGCATTTTCTGCTGATTTTCCTGGTAATGCTACATTTCTTTGTGTTTTATGTGAAGTTACAACTAAAAGTAAATTTTCTTTTTTTTTTTTTAATGTCAGGGGTCTGACTTTCCCAACTCCCTCCCTTTCCAAGTTCAGGCCTGCACTCTGTCCACTGCCTATCTGATTCATTTTACTTACTCCAGGGATGTGTTTATATAACCTTTTAATACCAAGGACCTGGGTGACCTTGGCATAACACCATGAATCATATATGGGAAATGTAAAGTTAGCAAGAAGAAATGAAGTAAGCGAATTTATGGGCAGCAAAGTAATTGTGCAAATCTCATCTTAGGCAGCAGATAGACTTCCTCTGTGTGTGTTTTGAGTTGTCTCTGCTGACTCTCCTGACAAAAATGAACCCACAGGGAACTTAATTGGCTCTCAAAAGCCAGGCTGATTTTGCAGGCTGATAATTAGTGTGTTTCTGTGAGCATATTTATGTACACGTTGAAAATAGACCGTATCTAATTTAGATACTAGCGAGAGACACAAGGCAGGAGCATCCCACAGTGTGATTTCATTTATAGGTATTTATACAGACTTATAAAACTCATTAAATATGCATTCAGTGCTCTGGACTCCACACATAAATCTACATGTGCATCACTAATTTATTATGATTTTATGCAAAGGCCTGCTCAGCACATCTTAAATCAGAACTGCACGCTGCCTAACAGTAAAACCAACAACTCTGCAGCCACATAAATCTCTCCAGGCTGTGTCCATCTCCTCTTTGGAGTTCAACTGCTCTTTAGACACGAGGTATCACGTGTGGTACATGCCTGGATTGCAAGCACTTAGGAATGAGTTATTCCCAAAACAATTCCTGAAAATTGCTTTTCCCAAAAGGATTCTTCTTTTTCTCTCTTCCCCCCCTTGCCCTCCAGAGCCCTATCCTATCGGACTTACTTGTACTGCACTGAAGGTGTCCCAGAAAATTGCCTGAGCTGTAGTCGTTTCTCTAGGCTGCTTGTGGTCCTGGGCCTGNCTTGGATATGGTTTAAGTCACAGAAAAAATGAGATTTACTGGGGACAATGGAAAAACCTCTTAAATGTATTAAAATCTCTTGGACCATCATCAAACCAAGACTTCTTCCTGATATCCAGCCTAAACCTACTCTAATTTAAACCCATTACCCCTCATCCTTTCAATGGAGGCCCTTGTTGTGCTTTTTCCCTGCACAGCTTATCCTTGCAGAAATCACAGAGCCTTTAAAAGCCTTTTCATCCTACCTCTCTTCTGTGATCCAACAGGGTTGTGCTGCTACCCATGCAGCTCACCAACAGCCTGTTGCTAAGCCACACACTGCAACCTGTGCTTCCACTTCAGCCCTCCTCAATTTCCACACTTGTAGAGCTGTGATGTGCCTTGTTTTGCAGAGCTCTTACAAACAGAAACTGATGCTGTTAATATAGCATTTTAAAGAAGCAGAATTATGAATTGCCACCTGGGAGTGTTCTGCAGCATCCCTCTGCCAGTGTATTTATGCAGAATGTTGGTGACTGTAGCTGAGTAGGGTTAACAGAAATGTCACAGTAAAGGAAACAATTTGATTTTTTTTCCATGGTCCTGACAAAATACTCTTCATTTTGTTCCTTTGTGGAGTAGCTTTCCTGACAGAAAAGCAACTGCCAAACAGTGGTTTGATCTGAGGCTCCAACCTCAAGTCCTTGTCAGTTCTTGGACTTTAAGAGAGTGTGATGTGTGTAGGTGCTGGGTTTGGGGGGTGACATGAGAAAGCTGAGAGGTCCTCGGGGTGGTTTCTAGAGACACAATTACTATGGGTTTTGCCTTTTTGCCTCAGTGCTCCTCTCCCAAAGGAAGCATTTTCTGCTGATTTTCCTGGTAATGCTACATTTCTTTGTGTTTTATGTGAAGTTACAACTAAAAGTAAATTTTCTTTTTTTTTTTTTAATGTCAGGGGTCTGACTTTCCCAACTCCCTCCCTTTCCAAGTTCAGGCCTGCACTCTGTCCACTGCCTATCTGATTCATTTTACTTACTCCAGGGATGTGTTTATATAACCTTTTAATACCAAGGACCTGGGTGACCTTGGCATAACACCATGAATCATATATGGGAAATGTAAAGTTAGCAAGAAGAAATGAAGTAAGCGAATTTATGGGCAGCAAAGTAATTGTGCAAATCTCATCTTAGGCAGCAGATAGACTTCCTCTGTGTGTGTTTTGAGTTGTCTCTGCTGACTCTCCTGACAAAAATGAACCCACAGGGAACTTAATTGGCTCTCAAAAGCCAGGCTGATTTTGCAGGCTGATAATTAGTGTGTTTCTGTGAGCATATTTATGTACACGTTGAAAATAGACCGTATCTAATTTAGATACTAGCGAGAGACACAAGGCAGGAGCATCCCACAGTGTGATTTCATTTATAGGTATTTATACAGACTTATAAAACTCATTAAATATGCATTCAGTGCTCTGGACTCCACACATAAATCTACATGTGCATCACTAATTTATTATGATTTTATGCAAAGGCCTGCTCAGCACATCTTAAATCAGAACTGCACGCTGCCTAACAGTAAAACCAACAACTCTGCAGCCACATAAATCTCTCCAGGCTGTGTCCATCTCCTCTTTGGAGTTCAACTGCTCTTTAGACACGAGGTATCACGTGTGGTACATGCCTGGATTGCAAGCACTTAGGAATGAGTTATTCCCAAAACAATTCCTGAAAATTGCTTTTCCCAAAAGGATTCTTCTTTTTCTCTCTTCCCCCCCTTGCCCTCCAGGTGATGAAACTTTCTTAGCAACTTGTACTGCACTGAAGGTGTCCCAGAAAATTGCCTGAGCTGTAGTCGTTTCTCTAGGTAATAGTTTTATATTACATTATTAATTCAGTATGATATGACCTCACCAAAGGTGGAAGTCTCACAAGTGCTTTCCTCAAACTCTTTCAGAGTGGAGGGCCTGTCTTGTCAGTAGAGGAATGAAAGAATCAGTTGTCTGGGACTCACACTCCCAAAGCTCCTAGAGAAGTTTTGAAGTGTGAGATGAAGTTTAGACACACCTTCCCTAGCTGACTTACCTACTCATGTTTTGTGATTTGTTCTCGTTAAGCTAAAACTGTGGTCATGATTCAAATGATCCCTGCTGGCTTTTTGGTGGGATGTTTTGGAGAAAACAGTGTTTTTTGTTATTTCATATCCATCAGTTGTCACATTTTTCCCCTGCCTTTGCCTCCTTCCAGATGAGTTCAATTTCTTTGACAACGCTGTGTAGAACATTTCCTGCATGTGACATCCAATAATCAAGTTAAAATTATTTAAGTCCTTAATTTAGCATTTAGAATCTTTACAAACACAGAAAATAAGTAGAGGCACTAAAATCTAAGTGGCATAGAGAGATACTGAAAGGCTGGTTAGTTTAGCAAACAAGGGGCCACAGATCCAAACCCTGCCTACACAGTCTATGCAAGAGCAAAGTTATCATGACATGTGCCCAGCTTTCTCTTTTCCACACTTTCCCTATACTTTTTAAGCTTTGCCTTTTTAAGCTTTTATTTTTTTGGATGCTTTGTCAAAGTATTATTCAAAAACTGGGGAGGGAGGGTTTGTGTACACAAGCAGAAGGTGCACATGGAAGGAATTTTTGTTTTGGGGAAAGAGGTGAAATCGTATCACAGAACTATTTTGGAGACTCCAAATCTCTTTATTCCTAATGACTTCATTCTTTCAGTTTGACATCTTGGAATGAAAAACCTACTTAAACCTCTTGTCTGTCCTCACATTGTGTGGATTAATTTTCCTCGTGCCTGATACAATGCACAGAGGCAGGATTACCAGTGTTTGCTACAATCATCAATTTGGACTATCTTGTCCACCCAGAGGAAGCTGCACAGCAAAGCAAAATGAGAGTGTACTGTAGAATATTATTTCTTCTTTCATACTTTTAACACTCAGAATTGTGGATTTTCCCTTAGTAAGCTGCTTTTCCTCATGTTTCTTTATCCAAGATCATAGGTTGGAAGCAATTGTGCTTGGTTTTGATTGGGGAACATTAAAAGAAATTAAAAAATTCAGCTGATTAATGTGCTGGTTACCAATAATTAACTCTTATTTTGTTGCAGAGGGAAATAGACCCATTACTGAATTCCACCTCTGGTTCAGATGCATTTGAAAAGTTTTTTTGCTTTTTTGCATAGCCATTTTCAGTCTCACCTTGTCTGAATTGTTTTTTCTTTTGTTCTGTGAGACAGATTTTAACCTGGCACGTGGAGAGACGAGGTTTTACAGCTACCAAAACCTGCATGTTCAATTGCATGCCCAGATCTTTCCTGTCTATCACCCCAAATAAAGTTAGACAGCAGTATTCTAGGCACTGATAAATTAATCTAAAACATTTTAACAGACTTAATAAAGAGTTTGATGAGTGTTGTAGGCTCCTCAGTACACCAAAAGCTGTTAGAGTCCTTGGAAGATGACATAACAGAAGAAACCAGTATGGCAAGTGTATCTTGCCTGCTGCTGGGAATCCAAACATTTTGGGGAAAAATGTGTGGATTTCTGTCTGACAACTAAACTGAGGACACGCTTGTATGACTCAGAGATCATACTGTTGAAATGAAAAACCCCAGTGCAAAGGTAAAGATGTAACAGTTGTTAATTGTATTTACAAAGTCAAACTTGTTCTCTGTCCTCTGCAATCTACATAAAATTTAAACCAGAGCCAAATGGTTTGCCAAACTTTTGTGGCTTCCAGGCTCCTGAAGATGTTCCCTGGTGCACAGAGAGGGGGGTTCATCACAGGTACAAAAACAGGAGAAGCAACTGCTGTGTTTTGTCAGGTGATGTGAGGGGATATAGATGGGAATTAGCCAGAAGTCCTTTATCTCACTCCTTCCTCGTGCCTCTGCTGCTGCTCCAAAGGGGCTAAAAGCATCCAGATGAGCCAAGGCAATATGTTTACTTGGCCATACACTGCTTTGTTAAATTCTGCCTGTCCTTGTGTTATGCTGTAGACTGAGAGCACCCATAAACAAACAAATGATGGAAAACTTCTTAGAAAACCTGGCAGTTTCAGTAATTTTTTTCAGGAAATATCAAGCAATAGTATAAACAGTGTGGTCAGTTTTTCTGGAGAACATCTCTCTTAGTTTTTATTTATTTTTTATTTCATGTGTTCTTGATAATTCTGGAAGTCTGAGGATATTCTGAAAATAGCTGTACCTCATTAGATTTCCCCTGTTGTTTTCCTGATTTTTGTTTGTTTTTCAGACATTTTTCTGCTTGCGTTTCTTCTGCCATGGAGATGTATTTACATTGCTTTCTTTGTAAATATCTGTACTGTCTTGTTTGTTTTTCCACTTGAGTTATGCACAGTTTTACAGTCAGAAACCATTTAAAAAGATGGCTCTTGAAGAAATATTTCCAAAATGTTTGATGTGTGTGAGATTTAAAGTTTATGCTGTGAAAAGTTTTGTTGAGATTTCTACTTGTTTGTTGGCACAGCTCTGACAACACAGTCATGCTGCTTCTCCTTCCTGTGATATCCAGTCTTTCTTACTATCCAAGGGGCAATATAGCATGGAAAGGGCCCTGCTCCTGCATTCCTGCAGCTCTGCCTGCCTTCTGGAAGTGGGATGAGGCAGTAGGAGAGGATGGGATGCACTAAGGAGCTGGTCCTCTTTTTATTGATGGCATTTCCTTATCACAGGAACATGTCCAGGTAGGTGCTTATCACAGAACACATTCTTCCTACTACATGGCACTGTCTCCCTATCCATTTCTTCCTCTGGAAGTCAGGATATTTTCATCCTCCTCATTACCTAGACACTGCTGCAGGAGAAAGCTGCTATTTCTGGGAAATACTGGAAGCTCTAGCCAAGAGAGGAGCATCAAACAGTGTTGTAACAGCTTTTGATGTTCCTTGCTCACTCTTAAATCATGCTCTGATGTTAATTAGTTTGGTGGGGTGTTGGGGTTTGGGTTTTGGTTTTTTTTTAATCATTTAATGACACAAGTATATAAAATAATTTTGCCTACACCAAAATATTGCAGACTGGAGAGATGCTACCTGAGGTTTGGGGTCCTACCCCAAAAGCCAGTCGGTAACAAACACAGCAAGCAGTGCTGTGAATTCTTCAGCAGCTTTAGGGTCTGTAGCACCACATGTGTGTAGGAGCTGAAAAGTGCTTTCAGTAGCTCCTGGGGGACAGGAAGCCACCCGAGGCAAAAGGTTAAGAGGTGGCACAGGGTTTGTGAAGCCCTGGCAGCTGATTTCTGTGCTGGAGAATTTGTTTTGATTCTGAACTTTTCCAGCATTTTTTTTCTTGACTCGGATTTGCTTCTGCCCTGAGAGGGCATAACCTACTAAGGAGTATTTGTGTTCAGTAAAATTTCCTTAAATAAGCCTCTGTAAAGAATGGCTTTTAACTGAAGAATGGTCATTTCAGAGAACTGGCTGGTAAAAACTGAAACAAAATGGGAAAAAACACTTATGAAAGCTGAATTGTATAAATTTATCTTGAGACTACTCAGAACAAAATTATATTAATAGCACTTCTGGACTTTCATCTTCAGTATTTTACTACCAAATAATTTGAAATATTACACCTATTTAATATCTGTTTTTACATTAGCATCTTGCCACTAGTCAAACATTTTAAATAGGGTTTGTTATGTATTACAGTTCATTATCCAGAGGCTAAAATTATTTAGTAGGGTAAGTGTTAAGGGATACATAAATGAGTTAAAAATTTTATTAGTGTAAAAAACCCATGTGATACTAAATGGTTTTGGTTTTTATTACATATTTACCTTGAGTTTGTAAAGATTATGATTATGAGATTAGAACTAAATCTTCCAGCAGGGAAGAGAAGAAAATGATTCATCTAACCTAATGCAACTGATTCTCTCTATAGTCTCTTGCAGCTTTATAGTCAGACATTTAAGGGTATAAATAACTTCATTTAGGTATCTTTTTTTAATGAAAAAAACTAATTATGCCTCAAACTCCCCAATTTCTTTAAGGTTTAGGCCTCAGTCTCACAACAGAGAAACAAAGCCCCAAAATGTTTTGTAGAAAACTTTGGTGAATGTGAGCATGCTCCAGAGAAATAGCAAAATTACTGATTTTATTAATGAGGCAGTCTATCAAGGAAATACCATTACCATCATTAACCAGTTTATTATTTCAAGATCTTGTGCATAGATGCTCACTTTGGCAGGCATGAAATTTTTGCCTGCACAGGAAGAGTATGAATTTTGTCTCCCTTCTTCAAGTCTTCGGAAGCGTTTGCCTGTCTACCACTGTTCTGAGAGACTGGAAGAGAAGTGCCTTAAATATAGCTAATTATTTACTTACCTCATCAAAGGTAAGCAGTACTTTTCCTTGGGGTGAGTATGTGACTCACTCTACTTATCTGTATCTGCTACCTTTTCCTCCACGTACTATATAACCTTTTAAATATTTTAAGTAGAGATAGTGGAATGTGAACACGCTTCCGGAGCTATCAGCTGGAATACCAGTGTGCTGGAAAAAAGAAATAAAATAAACCTTAAAATAAGCCCAGCACACCAAAGCACATAACATAAACTATCAGGGGACTTAGTGTAGGTTGTAGCAGAGCACAGAAGTGGGTACCTACCCCTGATGCTGTTAATGGTCTCTTCACCCAGCTGTTGGGTTTGCCCATATTGATATTGTTTTGTGGGTTTTTAGTGTGGTTTGGTTGAGGAGCCAGATCTGTCACTCCTGTTACACTGAGGAGTGACTTCAAACTTTTGTTATATATACTCACTTTATCTTTGTGAAGGATCTGCCCTGATTTGGGCAAATTTTACTTTTAGCAAACCTTGATTTCCTTATGTCTGCTAGAGGCTTGATGGAGTTTGGCAGGGAAATTAAACAGTTGTCATTGGGTGTGATCTATTCTGGCATTGCTGATATTTTTGGTTTCTCACTCATATCATTGAGAGGGCTCCAAGTTAAGAGTGGAGCTCCCAGAGGTGCAGAAGAAGAGTGGAGAGAGATGGCAACTGTGTAGCTGGATATCAAGTGTCTAAACAAATTGGAGAGAGCTGATGTAGAAGTTGATACTGGTAAAATCAAGCAGATGGATCTTGTAACTGGTACATTAAATGTCACATAGAATCTAGATTTCTCTGCATACTTAGGAAATCAAAACAGAGTGGTGAAACCCAAAGGCACAGTATGTTCTTGGTTTTCCTCTGATGAGTGGCCCACCTAATGGATTGCTACTGCTTTATTGGCACTGGTGGTAGATGTCTGTACTGATATTTCACATAAAAATCTGTATTATTCCACACGGTGGAGGGTTTTTCTACTACGTGTCCATATCTGAAAAGTCAAATGAGAAAAATACCCGTCAATGTTTTACTGTTTTCCCCTAAACAATGTTTGTAATAGGAGTCTTTTTCCTTTCTCATTGTCTAAAGCAAGCTGGTTAATTCTGGAAAATGTTCTTTCATGTAAAAAAAAAAAAAAAAGAAAAAAAAAAAGAAAAAGAGTTTAAAAAAAAGCACAGAAATGAACAATACAGCTAATTCCATGTGGATCTCCTTCTGCATTTTTATATATAAAATAGCATTATGGGCAATAGTAAACAGACTAGGGATTTAGCCTCAGGTATTTGGCTGGCTTCCCAAGTCCTGCTTCTAATGCTGTGTCAAACTGTACAAGGATAACCCATCACTGTATGTTATATGTAGATGATAGTAGAGGCTTCAGGGTAACGTGTTTAGACAGTAGGGAAGGTTGGGCATATTGCCTGGAGGAGTTCAGGAATGTGCTTATCAGAGGAATGTAAGGAATAGGCATTGTTACACTGTTCATCTTTAGATTAATTCTCATTTATGGTTTTATAGATCAGGTCTTAGGTAGCAAACTGCTGTGATTGCTTTTCTGACCTGTGCTGAGAGACAAACCATGGTAATATGGAACAACCTGAAAGGATTTTTCCTTCCATTTTTTTAGCAAAAGGTTTCTGCATCCTAAAAATTATCAAGAATAATCTCTAAAACTGTCTGACTGTGGATTGACTGGATAGAAAAACCTAGAATTTTAAACTATTCCTGTTTCTAGAAAGCTGACAGTTTAACTTGGTGTTAATAGTTTCCTTTAACATGGAAAAGAACTGATGCAATTTTTTTATCTCACCTAAAGTTGTTGAAGTGTAGTCGAGATATCCAGAGCCACCTGACTGAAGAAAAACAGGTTTTGCTTTCCTCTTACGTCAGAAAACTTTCTGAAGAACTTGCAGAATGTTTCCACCAAAGTTCACAGTATCCAAGCAGAATCTCTAGGAATTCACCATGTCACCATTTGAGCCTTTTACTTGCTTTTCTGACCCAAAAGTTCTTAGCCTAAAGTCTGCCTGGATCTGTTCCTGGGTGACTTGGTCTAGGTGATCCTGCTCAGGCAGGGGGGTTGGACTAGATGATCTTCTAGGTCCCTTCCAGCCCCTAATATTTATGAATATCTATGCCCCAGAAAATAAAGGTGCACAGAAGTCTGGGCAGCTACAAGGCAGCTCTTGAACCTGGGTTTTAATTCCCAGGGGCAGAGTAGAGACGTTTGTAATCCCAGCACGTTGATCACAGGGAGTTAGCCATGATTTCCCAATTGGGGAATTTGCTGCTGGCCAAAAGGACCTCACTGATGGGGTAATGAATGAGATTCAACCACCCAAGTTTTAGGATTTTGAGGTTATATAAACGTGCTGAGTCATAGCATGGAAAAGCCAAGGGCTGCTATTTGGTTTCTGGGACTAGCCTCTGCTGCTGTAACTATTAGCAAAGTGCCAGAAGATGACAGTGGAGCTACACTGGTTTACAACAGCAAGCTGGGGCTCCTGTGCCTTAGTAAGTCTTAAATTGTCCATACTTACAGTGAGTCTCCCTCCAGCAGGCTTGTCAGTGAAGGATTTGGGAAAGTAATGGAAGGGTGGTAGGAATAATAATCTGAAGCACGCTCTGAAGAAAATAAATCTCTGTAATCTAATGCATAGAACTGAGCAATCAGCACTTCAGTTGCTGCACACAAGCATGGCAATGCACACATGAGCAATATATAAGCTGTAGGTTATTAAATCTCAAAGTGATGGCTGCTGTAGAAGAGGAGGGTTTGTCTTCAAAAGGCATGTGCACGATCCATTTTCCTACTGGAAGAGCAAAAATCATAGAGATTAACAGCTACTTTTCTACTTTATACATACTTTAAATTGCCTAAGTGATATTCTCCCATCAGTTATAAATGGTATTTGAATAGCCTTTTTTCTGAATTAATTCTCAGCTTTTTCGAGCTGTTAAATCAAACCATCATTTGGAGAGGTTCTTAAAAAGTGGAGTGGGTATTTAAAGGCTGTTGGAAAATGGGGTTTGGAAATCTGGTCAGGTCTTCAATTTCATGGTTTTCTCTAAATATTTTACAGCTGTTTGTAGCCTCTTGTAACTGATTTTCATTAGTTTTATTGCCTTGGTCCATTCCTGCCAAGCATGCTGCAGACTCCAGCGTGCACAGGGTGGATTTGGTGCAGGCAGTGAGTCTGTGTGTGAGCCCAGTCAGTCCAGTTCCTGCCTGTGGCTCCTAAAGAGACCATTCAAGAAACTCTCCTAGGAGCACTGCAGAAGAAACTGCATCTACCTTACCTTTCAAATAATATATTGTAATTAATGTAAAATGACTCACAGAGAATAATTTTCTTTGATAATCGTACTATTATTTAACAATAATTCCTGTGGGTTTACTTTTAAGTACCTTCATGTGAGGACTGTGTGTGCCCACAGGTACTGTTTGAAAGCTAGTTGGGTAATTAAACATTTTTGCTGTAATTGTTCCCTCTTACAGCTGCTTCACTGCAATTCACCAGAGTCAAAACCTGAGGACAAAACAGCAGGAAATACGTAACTGGAAAGAAAAAACTATTTGGGGGATATTCCAATAGTCTGTCTTAACTCAAAAGAAAATACAAGTAGGAAGTTAAAGGAATTATTTCTGATATAACTTGCCATGTGTAGAGTTTCATTTCAGCAACATGAACAGTAACATCAGCTGGACCGTGGTAGTTTAGCATCCGTTTTGGATAGAGGAGTTAATAGAACTTTAAAAGCCTTTTTATTTCATTCCAGGTTTATCAAGTCATAACTCAAAAACAAAGTGAGAAGGAGTCCTTTTGTTTTGATAAATTCAGGCCAGTTTTGTGGTGACCATTGTAAAGATGGTGGAAAATATTCATTCTTCCTGTTTTGTTTTGAGTAAGGTCGATTTTGCTAACGGATCAGAACCATCTCTGCTCACTTTGTGTATCTTTCTGTCTGCATGGTTCTCTAAGTAGTAGTGTTTATATTGCATTATAAACATTTAATTATAAAAATCACAAATCTTAGAAAATTGATTATTTAGGATGTTTATAGTCTGAGTTCAAGAAAGGTGAATAATAGAGACAAGGACCAGTCTTCCATAGAAAGAGATTTGTTGACTTGTTCATTTATCCAATTGAAGTATCTTCATTTTTAATTCACTGTCAAAATCAAAAGTTTTTCTGGCTGCATTAGATCTACTTCCAATATGTATTTTACCTAAACCTGGCCCTTTCTTTGTGAAGGAATTGTCAGAAGTGATACTGAAATCTCAACTAAAGAAGTAACTGGAAAAGCTTTTGGGGACTTGGCCATTGTATTCCTGTGCTCAGTGAATCCTTTAAAGTCCCCTGTCCGTAGAGTCATAGATTCACATATATTGATATTAGTTATTATTTATTAATTATTATTATTTATTATTCTTAATGTTGTTTATTAATTATTATTTAA
>VYZU01052960.1:0-27776 GCA_013401355.1 Ceyx cyanopectus | reverse complement strand
GACTCAATCCACACTTCTTAAAGAAGTCTCTTAAAGACACTCTCTGCTGTTACCGTCCTTTATGAAACATAAGTACATTAATGATTAACATGTACAGTGGAAAGTTTAAGATGCAAACCTGTCCCTGCAGCGAGGAAATGCCCCTGTTGGCCAGCACCATGGCCCAGGAAGTGTTTTCTTTGGAAGGGCAACCTCTTGTTACAACTTGGTTTTAAGACATAGTTGTGTACAGAGTGTTTACAAATCAGTAGGACTGCTTAGGGAAGAGCCAGGTGAAGAGAACAGGTAAAGCACAGGAGAAATCATACTTCAGCTTTGTGATTTCCATGTCTTTGTCACTGGGACTCTTAGGTTTTTGTGCTTCATTAATACAGTGAAGGAGCTTTGACTGTAATTAGCTGGTTGATAACAAATGGAAGTCAAAATTTCTCCTTCATGAGCATCCCTCAGCTCTCAGAGCACTGTAGGTGGAGGATTCTACAGCCACCAGCAGTGAGGGGCCCAGGTTGGAACCTGTGAGGTGTCCTGGTTACAGTTGCGCATGACATCTGAGGAAGATGATGATTCTGGGAAGAGCAAATGCTGGTGACAGATGCCAGTAAAGAACCTAGACAAATCACAGCAGTCCTCTGGAAAAACCCAACAGCTCTCCTGAATGTTGAAACAGGAGTGCTTGAAATTAGGCTATGGATCTGTCAGAACGTTGTCACTGCTGAAATAAAGTTGGAACTCACTGAAGATTGGATTTGGTTTCACACTAAATAGACTAACAGGTTGGGAAAAAGTGATGCAGTTATTCTCAGTGTTGATAGTTTCATTTGCAGGCCTATTGAAAATGGATCTGAACAATCAGTGCACAGTAAATGTGGTTTAGGGTGTTTGAGAGATCCAGATAGATGAAAAAGCAGGTCTCTTACATTGACTGTAGGAAACAGTCATGATTGAGAGTCCCAGGGGACCTGGGATTAAAAAAAATAGGGAAGAATAAGGCAGCTAAACTTGGGGTTATTTTTTCAGTTTAAGTAGAAAAGGAAGGAGGAACTGGTTGAAGTTACTGTTGATTTTATTGGTGTGAGGGCAGGTGCAGCCCAGATAGGCTGTGCTGGGGTGGGGGGGAGTGTTTTTTAATGCCAAGAAGCTACATATATGAATGCATGGAACATGTGTCAACAAAGAGTAAAATATTAAGCAGATTTAAAGATATTTAAAAGCTGCATCTTATGAAAATAATGGACCAGATTTGCTTTTTTTAACGAAACCAAGAAGTGATCTGATATTCCTGAGAGGTGTGAGAACAGCAGCTGGGCTGGGGGTCTCCCTTTATGACAAGGAGCAGACCCCTCTGCTCTGGTCCTGTCCTCTCCACGTGCAGAGGCCACCTGGGAGGAGGGAGGCTCAGCTCCTGGCCTGTTCAGTTCCAGTGCTCTGGCTGGAACTGCTCCAGTTCTAGATCATTAATGAATCATCAGGGTTAGGTGCTTTTATCACAAGATTTGGTGACAGGTTCTCAGAGCTTTACCGAGAAGCTCTCGAGTTCTGGTAGCCAGGAGAAAACGAAACTGGCAAGGCAGCAGTTGCACATTGTGCTGTCCTGTCAGCTGCCAGTCCTGTCTCTCTGTAAAATAATACAATCTGCTCGTGAGAAAATTCACCCACTGAAGTCAGTTTGGTCTCAGATCCTCTGCTTAAGGGCTGTGTGTGCTATTCAACACCTTGTGGATGGTCCTGCTCATTGGGCTTCCATTTGCAGGGAAATACCTTCACGCTGCTCAGGCGTGGTTGTGAAGAAATACACGTTGGCTCTCTGGGTTTGGTGGGTCAGATGGACTGACACAGATGGTCTCTGACAATGGATAGTTCACACGTTCAGAGGACAGGAACAAGCAAATGCTGTCTGGCAGTACAAGGCAGCAGAAATGTCTGAAATGAAGTATCAGGCAGTGGCATTTGATTACCTCTCATTCTGTGGATATTAACAGCCTTAAAGCCTGCACATTTAAATGGATTCCAGGCAGCTCCTGTGCCACATAAATCGCCAAGGTTTACTGTGACCAGGATAGCAATTTGTTCATCATTGTGATCTGTTGTGTCCTGTGGCTTTAAAAAAATGTACATTGGCAGTGTAATGTATTCAAGCACTTGCAGGTGCAATAAATCCATCTGATGCCAAAACCAAGGAACTTGTATGTTGGAGAGGGAGGCTGTTGCTTTCAAATACAGTAGTGAGACTGATTATGGTGCCATGTGCTTAGTTGAATTGTTTCTTTTCAAGCATCTGCTCCCTTACTGCAAATGTATTTTTGACCACCTGCAGAGCACAACCATTTCCCACCTCCTTCCCTTCCAATGGAGTTGTGTTTGCTAATGGCTCCCAATCCCAGAGCCCGGGGAGAAGGGGGGCACGTTTTGTTTTTGCTCACTGTGAGCTCTGCTATGTCAAGGAGCACACTGTGATAATCTCCCTCTGCAAATGCTCCTTGGGGGCTGTTTGCTGGGGGAGCTGGATCCAAGCCTCTCCATTGGTAGGTGCAAATTTGGTCTGTCCAAACCTTCAGATGTCCTCGGCTAGCAAGGGTCATGCACGGAGTCTAACACAGGGAGTTGTTTGGCTGTTCACTGAGGTTCCATTTTATCCATGTCCTAAAACCTGAGTAAGTGACTAAGCCCCTGGTAGGAAGAAAGGGAAATGATCTATAGTGGAATTCTGTACCTGCTGGAGAACAGATGGGAAATGGTCCTCTCATTTTACCCTGGGTAGCAGCCGTGTGAAGAGGTTACTGCTCAGAAGCTGTGGATAGCTCTGGGCTGTAGCTCTGGTGGCAGAATAGTCACTGGGTTGCAGTGTGACAGCATTTCAATTGCTGGGCTTCAGGCTGCCAACAGTTAGTAGCAAGTGATGTCTGCAATAGTTTCTTGGTTCTTTTGTTTTCTTTTTCTGGCCCAGGCAGCTGTATTTATATATATAATTTTAAAATTATTATTATGATAGGGGTTTTTATTTATTTATTTTATATTATTATTGTTATTATTGGTTTAAAATGTTTTTATTGCTGTCCATGCACCCTGGGTTGAGATACAGTGGAGGAATACAGTTGAGGAATACAGTTTCATCATCAGTGTGGAACTCCTGTGACCTTTTCCCCCAGTTCTGCCAGGCTTTCTCTGACACTGTGTCGTTTGCCACCATCACTGGTGGTGCAACACAGGGCTGGTCATTCCAGTGCCATTAGAATGCCACTGGGGAGCTTCTTTACCCCATGCATTTTCACAGAGACTGGTGGAGTTGTCAGCATTTGTGGTGCTACGAAACATAGTTGTTAAACTTTACCAAACTGCTTTGCTTACCTTGCTTAAAAACTCTTAGCAATTCAACTGAAGTGTTTAGGTATTGTACAGTGAGCCTCGTGCTAAAAATATTGTGAAAGCATTTAGATCTAAAATAATGGCTCTCCAGTATTTTGTTGTTATCAGTTGAGAAGGTATTTATCAATTAATACTATTTATTTGCAAGTAATGCTTTTGGAGAAGAGAACATAGGAACTCTAGAAGAAAATGGCATTTGTAGAACTGAATACATTGTCTGTTTCCCATCCTAGGGTAGCTTTCAATGGCTGATGGTTTTCAGTGTCCAGTTCTGGATCTCCAGACACAGCCTGGCTCACCTGCCTTCTAGTCTTCAAGGTTTTCTCATGTCCTTCAGATGATGTTGGAAGTCCTTGTCAGTCCCATGTTTGTGGTTAAAACCAAACCTACACATCTTCAGCTTCACCCAAACCCCCAGACCTGTTGATACCAACTCACAAATGTAGTTTTAATAGAAACAGCAAAAGACTTCACTTGAGTGTAAACCACTGGTGAGTGTCACAGACTCAGCCCTGCTGATACTCCTGGTTGTGTCTGACACGTGTGATTATCAGAGTAAATCCTCAGTTTATTGTCATTATTTGGAAATATTGGATAGAAGATCTAAGCATCAGGAAGGCACAGTGTAGGTCGTGTTTATTCTGTGATTCTGTCAGTATTGCTCTTCCCATTTTCCTGTATGATAAACCTCACAGAGTTCCTGTGTTAGGCTTCAGAATTAAATGTATTCTCATTTCTGTGTCCATAAGAAGGGGTTTTCACAGACAGAACTCAGTTGTTGATACACATACAGCAAATTCCTTGGCAATTCTTTGTGAATTTATTAGCTTTACATCTGTGAACAGACAGAACCGCCCCGTGGTAGAGACAGAGGATTCAGACTGTCCTGTTAGAGACAAATCTAAATTGAATTAGCTGGTGTCTGCCTTGGACTCCCTTCTCACAAATCAGAATTACAGCTGGTGAGGTAACTGATATTTGCCTGAGTCTGGCAGAGCACATACACTTCTGATTGCATTTAGATAGATACTGCCCAGAGAAATCCCTTGCTTTGCCTTGTTTGGGTTCCTTTTGCATTTGGAGTGGTGTGCTCTCCTAGCAGCATTTACTACCTTCCCACTTAACAACCAAAACTTGGCCAGAAAGCTTTCTATGCTGCAGCCTTTCCTACTGGCTCAAGATAAACCCTGGCTTTGGGGCAGCTGACTGCAGTTTTGCTGGTGTACATACAGAGCTGGTGCCAGAAGCCTTGTGTCCTCCATGGTAGTGACCTGCCCAGGCAGGGATCTGGGGCTGCTTTTGAGGGAGATTTATTTCCAGATCTCTCAGATTCTGCTCAGTAGGCAGCAATTTCCCAAGCCCACATCTTTCTCTCCTCGTTCTCGTGCACTCTTCCAGGACTTTGTGCAGCATGGTGGTTGTAGGGCTGCCCCTCTTTACTGGGCTTCCACTTAAAATGGCAATTTCCACAGTCTTCTCCAGAAATACTCCTTTTGAGGCAATTTGTTCTTTCTTTTAGAGTAGCAGGAGGAGGATTTCTGCTGGAGTGTTGGAGTCTGCTTGAGGATTCACCAGCTCAGGAGCAGATCTCCTTTCACCTCTCAACTGTAGAGTTTTGGTTGTGGGTTTTGGTTGGTTGGTTTGTGTTTTTTTTCTTGTTTTTTTTTTTTTTTTTATTATTATTGTTAGGGGTTGTTTGTTGGTTTTTTTTGGCGGGGTTTTTTTTTGTGTTTTGCATTTTTCTTTAAAAAGTTTCAAGACAATAATCAAGAACTCATGTGATTGCAGTGCTGGCTGGAGAGCTCTCTGGGCACTTCTGTAGGCTTCTTCAAACACAAAGGGTTGCTGAGAGCACTGCTCTGTCTGCAGCTTTCTGCTTCCACCTAGTTCAGTGTCATACATGGGCCAGGTAATTATTCACCCTGCTAGGATAAGAAATGCTTGTGGGATAAGTGTAAAAGCTTCCTCATACAGGTTTGCTAAGCTGTGCTAGAGTCCTCTGTAATTCTGCCATATTTCCATGTCAATGATGTCAGGTTTAAATCTCATTCAGGAAGAGCCTTCTAAGGAGAAGAAGAAGTGGAAGAGCTGAGCTCAGTGTGCCCAATGAGCAGTGATGTCTGTGGCCTGCAAAGGCTCCTAGGAGCCTGGTCGTGTGCAGAGGCTTTGGAATTGCCCCAAAGATCAATGATTGAACAACATCATAGAGCAGTCCCTGTGCAGAGTGACAGGCTTTTGGAATAGTCCTGCAGGAAAGAGCTTTTCCATATGGAAGGAAAATGTTATGCTAAGATTAATTCTTGTCAAAATGTGGCTTCGGAATACGTTTAATTTTGCTGTAGCATTGGGACTTTTAATGACCATATATTTCAAATAGGGAAATCTAATTCCATGTTGAGTCATTCATTAGCTGTGCCTCAGTTTATGTGCTTAACTTGGGGTTTTATCTGCTAAAGCTTGGAACAGTTACCATAAAAATGTTTCATTTGCCTTTTTTAATAACAAATTCTTATGCATTTCCATCTGCACCCTAATATTAGGAAAAGAAAATGTAGAAAAAAGAAAGTGAAATTAATTTCTTTTTTTCTGAGGCAGAAGATTTTGTAAGGTGCTGTCAATCCTTGACAGGCAATAGTAGAGTTAACAGAGAGATGTTTAGAAAAGTGGCTTCTGTTTGGTCACTGTCACTCTCCAGATTGAGCTCCAGTTTTCTAAGGGCTGAGCTGTCTGAATTCTGAAGATCTTGTTGTTTGGGTGAAAGTCCTGGGTTGTTCAGATCCTGCAGCCTTGCACATCCCACCA
Source organism: Ceyx cyanopectus (assembly GCA_013401355.1). Classification (NCBI taxonomy): domain Eukaryota; kingdom Metazoa; phylum Chordata; class Aves; order Coraciiformes; family Alcedinidae; genus Ceyx; species Ceyx cyanopectus. The sequence goes on along the minus strand of VYZU01052960.1, from coordinate 21,611 downwards.
CTGACACTGCACCCTCCCCTGGCAGCCTCTCAGGCTGATTGTTTTCATGTATTCCAGAAGTGCTGCTGGCACCTCAGGTTCCTGCTCCACCGTGGCCACTTCTTCCTGAAAAGGAGCAGTTGTATTCTCGTGCTGCTAGAAATTACTGCACCCTTTTCTGCTTTTCAGCTTCGAAAAATGGCTTTCAGGAGAAATCTGTTTGCTCTGTAGAATATACAGACTTGGTTAAAAATATATAGACAGTGTGGTGTGTGTGTGTGTGTGTGTTGGTTTGGTTTGTTTTTTTCTGAATGAAATGGACATTTAATCCCAGAAGATGATTTCTTTCCTGGGAAGTAATTAATTTCTAAAGACAAACTATTACAGTAGAAGCTATTTTGAAATCTTAATTATAGTGTTGATCATATCCAATTTACAGACTTCTGGACATGACAAAATGAAGTCTGTGTGGTTTTCTTAGACACTGAAAATTAGATGTATAATTAGTCTATTAGTGTCATTATTAATACAGTATTTCCTCTTCCTTACTGATAAATGTTAAAAGCAGAAAATTCTCCTTTCAAATATAATTATGATCATAACATTTGTGATCCAGCAATTTTAATGTTAATTTGTCACTTGGTGCCACTGGAAAGACACAATTGTCATTGGAGATTATTTTCTATACTGGAAAGTTGTGTGGCTTTGTGCTTTATTATGTTTATAGGGTGGAGAAGTTTTCCTGCTCTGTGTCTGAAAGACAGAAGAGGGGAAAATAAAGATCCAAGTGCAGTGCTGTGCCATTGCTCCTGAGAGGGGACTATGGGCTGAGGGGCTTGTGCTTTCCCCCCCGGCACAGTGGTGTGTCTGAGGGTGGTGCTGGTGGCATCTCCTGGGCAGTGGTTTCAGCCCCTGCTGGGGAGCTGGCACTGGAAGGTTCACAGTTCCACTGGGGGAAGGTTTGCTGCTTTGTTCCAGCTGGTCTGGTTAGTTCCTCACCTGTCATTGTGGAGTTTTCCTCCTCTAGTGTGTGCTCCAGCAGCTGTTCCCCAGCACGCAGCCCCCCAAGAGGCCCTGGTCAGAGCTGCAGCTGGTTGCAGGGGACAGGAGAAGGGATCATTCCAGTGTAGCAGAGTGAGGTCTTGGATAAAAGGTTTGCAACCATCTGCGAGGGCTCCAGCTTGCACCATTAATGACTGTAAAGTGCCTAAGTCCTAGAGAGCCTCCCAGAATGTCCCAGTCCCATCAGGACTTGGACTTTATTCCTCTAAAGCTCAAACCCATCAGCCAGTGCTGGGACTACTCTGCTTAAAATCAGAGAGGGGAAGGTGACCACTGTGAGGAGAAAAGAAGCAGTTGAGATGAAGAGCCATACAAGGCAGCACATCTGAGAGTCATGCACACAAGAGGGGGATTTGGTTTGTTGTCAGGACAGATTTTCAGCAGGGGCTGGGATGTCCATCCTGCACTCCAGCTGAGCAGCAGATCAGCACACACAGACCACTGGACAGCAGGAGCTCTGCTGGCTCACCCAGCCTGGAGACTTGGTTTCTCCATCCCTTCTGCATCACTACAAGCTGCACACTACTGCAGAGCTGAGGGGTTTCTTTTCAAATGGGAAAGGAGTGGATTGAGATGAAAACTAAGGAAGAAGTTCTTTCCCAGCAGAGTGGTGGGCACTGGCAAAGGTTGCCCAGGGAGGTGGTGAAGGCCCCATCCCTGGAGACATTCCAGGTGGGGCTTGAGGAGGCTCTGAGCACCCTGCTCTAGTTGAGATGTCCCTGCTCTCAGCAGGGGTTGGACTGGATGAGCTCTGGAGCTCCCTTGCACCCAGACATGTCTGGGATTCTAGGATTCTTCTCCTAAGTGTCCCTACTTCCCAACTTATGGGGAGTGCCAACAATTCATCGCTATAAACCCAGTAATGCAAATTCATTGGAAGGCACCAGCAGAGATGTTGGTTTGTAATGCTAAACACTCTGCAGTGTTTCCTCAGCTGTGCTGTGTCCATCTGCAGAGGTTTCTGTAGTTCTGCTAATTCCCTGTCTCGGAAAGCTGATGGTTTTCATGGACATGGCTGGAAAATGCAATGGCCAGACAAAAGAGGCTGGGTTGGGGGCAGGGGAGGGAGACTTGCTTTAGACAGCTTTGGTTTCCTTGTGGTCCTTTAGCTTTGGTGGAAGGAGGAGGAAATAAAAATAGTTGAAACTTAAGATTCTGTTGTGCTTTAGAAGAAGGCAAGAGAATCTACTCACCTCAGTGACTGCTAAATAAACATCAAAGGAAACCACCAGAGGGAGATGCAAGTCAGAAGGTCACTGTTCACCTGAGTGGTAAAGCAAAAACATTCATTAAAAAGGAGGGGGGAGGGGAGACTGTTGGCTCAGAACTAGTTTAAAAATTATCAGAGAAACCAAAAGTTATTCAAAGGCAACTTTACTAATAAGGAATGATCTTGTTTTTTGACGTTAGCCTGTTTCAGTTAGTTGTGTTCACTGGTGATTGTTCTCAAGCCTCCTGAGAAATTTATTTTCATGGAATGTTTTGGGTTGGAAGGGATCTTAAAGCTCATTCAGTTCCAATCCCCTGCCAAGGGCAGGGACACCTTCCACTAGAGCAGGTTGCTCAGAGTCCCATCCAGCCTGGCCCTGGACACTTCCAGGGAAGGGGCATCCACAGCCTCTCTGGGCACCCTGGGCCAGGGTCTCACCACCCTCCTGGGGAAGAACTTTTTCCTGATTTCCCATCTTAATCTACTCTCTTCCAATTTGAAGCCATCACCCCATATCCTGTCACCACAAGCTCTGTGGGAAGTCCCTCCCCAGCTTTCCTGGAGCCCCCTCAGATCCTGGAAGCCACAAGCAGCTCTCCCCAGAGACTTCTCCAGACTGAACACCCCCACCTCTCTCAGCCTGTCCTCACAGGAGCTGCTCCAGCCTCTGAGCACCCTCGTGGCTCTTCTCTGGACATGTTCCAGCACCTCCTGATCTCTTCTGTCCCAGGGGCTCCAGGGCTGGATGAATCTCCAGTGGGGGCTCAGCAGAGCAGAGGGGCAGAATCATCCTGATCTGCTATACAGGCTCCTTGTTATGCAGCCTGGATGTATGTGGCTTTTTGGGCTGGAGCATCGTATTTTATTGGCATCCATTGTTTTTTGTGGAATATATCATTTCATGGTACTAGGTATTGTGAGTTTTTGAGTCTGTTGACGAGCTGCCCTGCTTCACAAATCCAACAACACTTTTCTGGGTATTGACCTGGAGCCAAACGATGGATTTGGATTCCTGAGTCAGCAAAATTTGGTGGATCCCCTATATTCTTCAGGCCAGAAATGGTTTCAGATAAAGTGTTTTTCCTGTTGTTCTGAGGTAGATGGAATATATTTTGGATGTCAAAAATACCAACAAAAGCCTTTGCATTTGATATTCTAGGTGTATTTTCCTGTCTTGTTTTTCAATACCACTTTTCATTTTCATCAATATTGGGTTGAGATTTTTTTACTTTGTTTTTTGATTTCTTGGCTTCATGAAGCCAGGTGCAGCATCTTCAGCAGAGCACTATACACCTGAGCCCTTTCTGTCCCCAGATTCATGACTGAATCAGGTTTTTTTTCTAACTTGTTATAAAACAGAGATAATTCTCCCCCTCTGCTCCACTCTGGGCAGACCTCCCCTGGAGCTGCATTCAGTGCTGGAGCCCCCAGGACAGGAAAGATCTGGAGGTGCTGGAACATGTCCTGAGAAGGGCCATGAGGATGAGCAGAGGCTGGAGCAGCTTCTGTGAGGAGAGGCTGAGAGAGTTGGGGGTGTTTGTTGCTTATCTGCCAGTTGCCAGAGGAGGAGAGCGAGCGAGGCAGAGACGATTTTCTTCACCAAGATGCCAAGAAACCTTTATTTATTAATTTACAGCTCTTTTTATACCCTTTTAACCTCAAGGTAATTGGACAAGAAGCCAGCCACCCCCTGGGCTGATTGGCTGAGGTGCCACAACACCCATAGTCAAAACATCTCTCTACCATTTTACAAACAGCTGCCACCAAGGTTACAGCTGGTGAGAATCTTTGGAATCCCACAGGAAGGAAAATCCCATGCAGTAGTATTTTAACATCCACAGGTGTTCAGTCTGGAGAAGAGAAGGCTCTGTGGAGACCTTCTTGTGGCTTCCAGGATATGAGGGGGCTCCAGGAAAGCTGGGGAGGGACATTTTAAGCTGTTGGGCAGTGACAGGAGTGGAGGGGATGGATCCAAATTAGAGCTGGGTGGATTCAGATCAGCCGTGAGGAAGAATTTCCACGAGGGTGGGGAGACCCTGGCCCAGGGTGCCCAGAGAGGTGGGGGAAGCCCCATCCTTGGCAGTTTCTCAGGCCAGGCTGGATGGGGCTCTGAGCAACCTGCTCTAGTGGGAGGTGTCCCTGCCCTTGCAGGGGGTTGGAACCGGATGAGCTTTAAGGTCCCTTCCAACCCTGACCAGTCCATGTTTCCCACTTGATGGTCTGAAGTTGAGCAGAAGTAGCTCCTGGCAGTTGGATCTGGGGGTGCAGCCAAGGTTGTACCTGTGGCTCTGATGGCTGCCCAATGATGGCAGATCTGTTATTCCCACCAGCACTAAATTCACGGCAGGGTGGCATTTCAGCAGCACTTCTCTCAGGGCTTTGCAGGCACCAGGGTGTAAAGCAGCTCTTACTGACACCCGTTCCTGAACCAGCCTGTGCTGCCAGCTGGGGGGATGCTGAGTTTGTGTCCCCACTGACACTCTTAATCTCCCTCAAAGTGGGGGATTTCCACCAGCAAGAGAACCAACCTGCTTTGCAGTGTCATGCCAGTGAGTCAGTTGGGTTTTGGGGGGTTGTCTGTTATTTTTTGTAAGCAGTGTAATGTATTAATTCTCCCAAGGGCCGTTTGTATGTCACGTGCAGGGGAGGAAGGGTTGATAAGTATTTAGGCAATGTAGCTTTTAAAAAGCCAATACATAATTTGGTCATTTCTGACCTTGTTTTACAGATACCTTGAAAAGGAAATAACATCCAGGTGTTACTCTTTGGTGATTAAAGTGCATGGGTTTCCCAGTGTCAGTGCATTGGTAGCTGTAGATAGATTCATAGAATCATGGAATGTCAGGGATTGGAAGGGACCTAGAAGATCATCTAGTCCAACCCCCCTGCCACAGCAGGATCACCAGCTTGCAGGAAACTCATCCCAGAGAAATGTAGCTGCAGAGTTTTGTTGGACCACAGCATTAGAGAAGAGGAAAGCAAGGCTCTCCTTTCCAAAAAGAAGACATTAAGCAGGAAAAAAAAAAAATGTTAACAAGGTAATGAAATAAGGAGTTGTATCTGCTGTAAAATTAATGAGTTTTCTGGATTTTCTTGTCAGCAATGCAAATGAAGCCCCTGCTATCTCATATTGTAATCTGTTCTTGAAAGCAGTAATTTCCTACTTCATGGACTTCTTTAAAGATTCTGAACTAATTGCAGCGAGGATGATAAAGAACAGTTGCCCTTATAAGTAGGAGCATCTCTATAGATCTTAATTTTTATAATCTGCCTGACACGTCTGAACAACTGGAGAACGTTTTTACTCTCCAGGGTCAACAGTAAATTCAGATTTAGTGCTCTGGGCAGCTCTGAAACCAGGATCATAACCTTTGCATGATGTGACTTCTGCATTCCTCCTGCTCTGACTCCTCTCCATTCTGCTGCATGTTCAACTGCTCTTCTCTTCTTCTTCTTCCAGACACTGATGTGAATCTCTCCTTTTCTCTCTCCCTTTTTTGACCAACACCCCATCAGTAAGTGCTTGTGATTGGAACTGGGAGAATCACAGAATGTCAGGGGTTGGAAGGGACCTAGAAGATCATCTAGTCCAACCCCCCTGCCTGAGCAGGATCATCTAGACCAAGTCACCCAGGAACAGATCCAGGCGGATCTTAGTGTCTCCAGAGATGGAGGCTCCACAACCTCCCTGGGCAGCCTGTGCCAGGCTCTGGCACCCTCACTGGGAAAAAGTTTTTCCTTGTGTTGACCCTAAACCTCTTGTGCTCCAGTTGATTCCCATTGCCTCTTGTCCTGTCACTGGATGCCACTGAGCAGAGTCTGGCTCCATCCTCCCTATGCTGCCCTGAACATATTGATAGACACTGATGGAGTCCCCCCTCAGTCTCCTCCAGGCTAAAGAGCCCCAGCTCCCTCAGCCTCTCCTCATAAGGGAGATGCTCCACTCCCTTCAGCATCTTGGTGCCCTGTGCTGGACTCTCTCCAGTAGCTTTGTCCCTCTTGAATCAGGGTGCCCAGCACTGGACACAGGCATTTCCAGTCATCTCCATGCTCTATTGTATTAGAATCTACTGGTGCTTCCAGCTGGTGCTGGGAAGGGTTTTCGTGTGATCCTGCTGAGGATGGTGGAGCCTGTCACCCGCTGTCCTGGCTCACAGCTGCTCTTACAGTTTGTGTGGTCACAGGTACATGCTCTGGATACAGATGTGTGGGGGAAGGAGCCAGGGATCATTTTCCTAGGGTGTTTAGTGGGGTTTGTTTGATTGATTTTTGTCCTTGACCCAAGAGTGATTATAAACTTTATTTAGATTTTTTTTTTTTTAAATTTAGATTTATTCTAGTTTCCAAGACTCTGGTTTGCATTCTGTACAGGAATTATCACACTGTTTGGTGTAATAATCCCAGTAATTGAGCCTTTTTTTAAGGCAGGTGTGTGTGTGTCCAGAGAGAGAGAGGAAGAGTAAAGTGATTTTTTTGGTGACTTTCTGAGAAGATCAAATGCAGTGAGATTTAGAAGCATATCTATATTTTGTCATGAAGTAAGGCTTAAAGGATTCACATCTTGACAGCTGGATGGGAAGGCTTGGATTTGGCAGTGCTTAGCCTAGCATTTGGCCTGTAACTTTTGTTTTCAATTGGTTACTTGTTCACAAAGCATTAGTGGTTTTAGTTTCAGAAATGAGAAGAGCAGCCTCTGCTGATACTGTATGCAATCAGGAATCAAAGTAGTTAATAATAATAATTGACATCTGAGAGAACGATATGTTGTCCTGAAATTCATATGTGGTAAAATCTTTTTCATTTAAAAAACAAGTATATAAGGCCACTATAAAAGTTGGGACTGTATTTAGTGTTGTATTTCTGTATGCAGGTTTTCATGGCTGTTCTCACAGAGTGGTGAGGTGCTGGATTTGGGTAGTTCTCCAAACAATTGCTGTGTATGTGGCACATGGACATCTCTAAATGTAACGTTTGGGTGGTGTCTTCAGTGACCCAGGGTTTGTGTCTTTGCAGCTGAGCCTTGCCTGGATTGACAGCTCCATTTACAATTAAGAGTTGTTTTCATGCACATCCTGGGTCTCTTTTATTTGTCTTTTACCAGGGGTAGGATGTTTTCTATGAAAAAAGAGAAGCAAACACTGTTACTGACTGATAAACTAACACTTTCTTTAGTGTTGAAGTGGTAAAGGACACTTTATGTGCCAGAGATGTATTTCAAGAAACTAAAAAGGTGTCATTTTAGGGGGGAAGGACCATACCAATATCTGTAATATTTGTGTTTCCCACGTAGCTGTTTGGGATGCTGTAGGGGGCTCAGGCAGTGTCTGTGGGGGTGTAAACAGGCTGCCTGTGTGCACAGAAATGTCAGTGTGACAGTCCAGCAGGCACTGTGCACTGCTCAGCTCCGTGCCACTGGGAAATGGGAATTGTGGGGATGTGGAAATGGGGAATTGTGTCATTGGCACCCAGCAGCTTCTGCAGAAGGCCACAGAGGTTCCTCTTAGTGAGAATTGAGCAGAGCAGCTGGGCTGGGAACTGCTGCAGCTTTCTGGGCTGTGTCAGGCAGCCTGCAGAGCCCCAGTGTGCCCTCCAGGTTCCAGCACCCCAGAACACCCCTGCTGAACTCCAGCTGCAGAGCTCCAGCAGAGCTTGGGCTTCTCAATTTGGTGGTGGGAGCTCTGGGCAAGTTCTTCTGGAGTGCAGGGATGCTGAGCATGCCCTGGCTCCAGTGCCTGCTGGGTGCCCTGCATGTGCCAGGCTGGGAATGTGCTCTGGATCAAGGCTGCTGGCCAAATCTGTGCATTTTAGGGAGAGCATCAGGAAACTTTCCTTTGCATTCCTTCCTGACCCATTTCACTGGAGAGCAGAAGGGAAGTGTGTGGCTCTGCCTATGGTTTCTCTGCCATTGTTTACTGTGCATTATATAGTGTAATCCATCAGCCAACTTTAATTTCACAAGCTATTCATTGTGTTTAAACAGTGCATTTCTCAGATTAAATATTTATGGAAGTCTTTGGGAAGAATACATTAAAATGGCAGATGGAGGTCGTTTCAAGCATTTTCCTGATTGAAGGCTGGGGACCCCTGTGAATTTGAAGTCTGCTTTCAAGGAAAGTTCACAGTGTCTGATTATAACCCAGGCAGGCAAGAATTCCACCAATTCCCTGCACTGTGATTTCCAAAAGCAATGGCTGCCTACAATCTTCATGCTCCAGCACCTTTCATTTGGAAATCATTTGCAAGTGCACTGAAGAATGGTGACCAAAAGCATTTACAGTTGTATTGCTTATTAATAATTCAGCAGAGCTGCAACTTGTGCACATTAAGATTGCTTCACTCATTGATTTTTAACTACCAGAGCTCAGTGGAAATCTGGCTCTGATGGCAGTCCAGTTGAGTGTGCCTGCCCAGTAGCTGTGCTGGTGCAGAAGGGGGATTCTGGCAGGCAGGTGGGGTGGGTGACAGGGGTGGCTGCCTTGCCTTGGCCCACTGGCCTCACTGCTTGTCTCTGAGATTCCCTGAGCCTCTCTGCTGACGTGCAGGGGCTGTTTGCAAACACATTCCATTTCTAACACCTCTAAACTTCACTCATCTATACTGAGTACAGTGCCTGGGGGTTCAGTTCCTACGGCTTGATGGCAGAGCAGCATTTGTGTCTGTTGTTAATTGGGTTTTGTCTTTGGTCATGAGCAACCTCCAGTGATGGCTGCAAAACCAGAACCTGGTGGGTTTTTCTTTCTAGAAGCTTCTACTCCAACCTCTTTTCCTTTACTCTCATGGAAGCATCTTCAATACCTATATACATGAGAGAATAAGATGCTGTGGTTTCTAGAAACAAAAACTTAGTAGAAGAGATGCAATCTTTTACATACTTGTGATTTCATGTGACTAAAGGCTTATTTGGCATCTTTTTTTGATAGCAACTTTACATTAAAAAAAAACACCCTAAACTGTTAAAAGGACATAGAAGTATTGAGGAAAGCATGCAGCAAGATAGCATCTGAGGAACCATTTTTAATCTTTTTCTTCTGTTCATTAATTCATGAGCATATGCAAATGTGATGTGAAATTGATGCTATCTGAAATAATAAGGTGGAAGATAAATGACAGAAGTATTGGCACATTGAGACAGGGTGAAGTCCAGCAGATTATGTTAATCACATCTAAAAAACAAAACCAAACCAAAAAATGTAATTAATCCAACCCCCACCCCCTTCATTAGTAGAAGGCCTTGTGCTGATCCAGCTTCGTGACAGTAGCACAGCATTTGGGAAAGGACCTTTGGGAGAAACATGGCACCTTCCAGAGGAGCTTGGCTTCACTTTGTTCCCCTCTGGAATAGCTCCCCTGGGTGCCCCTTGCAAAGCTGTTGGGTTTTGCATGTGGACTTTCTGGCATTCTCCACTGGAACTGCTCCACTGGAACATCTGCTTCTGCTCTTCACAAAGTGACAAGCTCCATTCTGAAAAGATGAGCTTTGTCTTTGTGCATTGCCTGGTGCAATAGTTGTTTGTTCCTTGCTGGGAACCCATGGCTTTGGGTGAGGAAGGTGAGAGGTGCTGCTCAGCAGAGCAAGAACCCTTCAGGCAGCAGAGAGAGCTGTGCCCAGAGTGCCTGGGTGCACGGGAGGGACCAGCCCTTGCAGGGGTTCCACACAGAGCCCTGATCCCTCTGCAGCCAGACAGGGACTCTTCTGTGTAACTGCTCAGTCATGGTGTCTGTGAACCACCTGCCCCAGACTGTGGGGGTGGCAGGGACACTGCTGCTGACAACGGGGCAGCTTTGCACCTGCTTTGTACCCCCTCAGAGCTGCTGAGGTCTGAAGATTTGTTTCAGATTTAGAAATCTCATACAGGGCTCTGAAAAGTTCTGTGTATGTTAGATTTACAGTTTTGGTTATCAAGCACTTTTTCAGTTATGTGAATATAGATTTATTTTTTTTTTAACCTAAGAACTTGAGAATTTTCATTTATTTTTAATTTAAATTCTTCTAAATAACACATTAGGTGTTTTGAAACTTCCTGAACACATGGATAATAAAGATGAGTCTGAATGCAAACCTAAGAAAATCAGTTCCATGGAAAATCGAGGGAGAAATTCCTTATGCAAGAAATTTCATCTGTAATTCCAGCATCATTTGGCCATGTTGCTGTAATATATTCACTGTAAAAACTAGAAGCTGTGTAAATAAGTGAGTGGCAGTTGCCCCAGGCAGAAATTTTTACTGATGCAATGAGATAAAAGTAATTAAGAAACATGTAGACTGATGGGTAATTAAATTCATGGGAAGCATTTTGTAACTAATTACTATGTTCTAATCACAGATTGCTTTCTATTTGTCAAGGTAAGTGTATATAATTATACAGCTCCCATTTTCTTTCATCTCAAATCATCCCAGTTGGGGCAGTATTTTATTTTTTTAAGCAAGCCCAGGCCTTTTAGTTTTTGGCAGTTCTTGTTCCTTGGAATAAACCAGTAATGTGGTGGTCCTGCCTGGAGCTTCTCTGCTGGGTTGTGCCTTCTCCAGCCCAGGGACCTGTTGTCCTTTTAGGCTCAGAAACCTGATGACACCCTGGCGACATCATCCACACTCCAGCATCTGGCACCTCCCTGGTGCCTTTGAATGCCTTGGCACATATTAATGCTTGGCATCGATTTCCTTTGGTTGGAGGAGTTACAGGTTGCCATGATCACAGACTGGCTTGGGTGGAAGGGACCTTTCAAACTCCTCTGTCCAACCCTCCTGCAGGGAGCAGGGCACCTGCACCCAGAGCAGGGTGCTCAGTGTTCCCTGGCATGTTCCCAGGATGGGGTGTCTGTGCTCCCCAGGCAGCCTGAGCCACCCTCAGTGTAAAATATTTCTTCCTTTTATCTAGTCCAAATCCACCCTCCTAGGTTTAAAGCATGACCTTGGTCCTGTCCCAACAGGCCCTGCTAGAATTACTGTCCCTATCATCTCACAGGCCCCTTTCTGTATTGAAGCGCCCCAGAAGGTCTCCCCAGAGCCTTCTCTGCAGGCTGAACCCCCCCAACTCTCCTCAGCCTGGGCCCCAGCAGAGGGTTCCAGCCCTCCCAGCATTGCTGGGGCTGCTTTGGACCAACTTCAACAAGTTCCTGTCCTTCCAGTGCTGAACCCAGCTCCAGGGGGGGTCTCCCCAGAGTGGAGCAGAGGGGCAGGGTCCCCTTCCTCGACCTGATGGCCACACTGCTCTGGCTGCTCTCTGGGTGCCAGAGCTCACTGCCACCTCATACCAGCTTTTCACCACCCTTCCCTGCAGGGCTGTGTCTTCTCTAGGCCCAGATTTCCTCTGAATGAAGTAAAACCCCTGGATTATGTGAGATATGAAACGGTAGCCCTCTGGAATTGCCATCCAGCCCTCTGGCTGCTGGTGGTTTCACCTGCACTCAGCAAGGTTTGCATGTTCTCCTACCTGGTTGACCCCCTGAGAAATGCTGAAGTAGGTAACATGGCTCCTTTGTGCCAGGGCACTGGCATGGCTGTGTAACCAGCCTGTTCTCCCCAGGGCTGGTCAGTACTGGATGCTCTGGGAGCAGTGGAAGCAGGAAGCAGCTCGAGGTCAGACTTGGCTGCAGCCTTCCAGAGCCTTCCAGCTCCTAGGGCCCTTCTGTGCCAGAGGTGGCAGCCTGAGAATCTGATTTAATCTGTTCTTCCATAGCATTGCCCATAGGCTCTGACAGCCCCAGTCTCCTGCAGCAGCCCCAGGCAGGGTGTTCCATGGGTTCTGGAATCAATGCAATGTGCTGCGGGAAAACTCTCCTTTTTACCTAAGGCTGCTGCCTGAGAAACTCGCTGGTTGAATCATGTTCTGGGCTCCTGCATAGGGAACATCTGATCATCTCCTCCCCACGTCCATGCTTTGGATCTTTGCTGTATTCTCCTTTACCTCTGTCCTTCTCAAACTGATTTGTGGATGATTTGGTTCATTTGCTCAGTCTTCATGGTACCTTCTATGGACAGATGTCCCGATGCAGTTCAGAGCTGTGGGATACCAAGGGTGCTTGGAGAGGCAAAGCTTTGGCTTCACCTTGGTTCTGGGTTCTCCACTCAGTGTTAACATTCTACTGGCTTTCTGGATTGGTGCTAATTAGTCAGAAAAGCTTTCAAAACCTCTCTAGAGAAGAATTTTGCTCCCTTATCAAGGCTGTAGTCTCATAATTTTGAGCCCATCCTTTTCAGGGCTTGCTTTATTTTTTGATCTGTTTTAATGATGTATTAATTTGAGTTTCATTGGCTCTATTATTATCACTTCTTAATTCAGCCTGTTTTCTGTAACAGTGAATTGAGCTTTGACTTCCTATGGAGAGTCTAGTGTCATCCCAAATATTTCCTGTGTTCCTGTTCCATCTCTCTGAATGTTCTGTCTGTGGCAAAGCAGTCCCTGAGAGGGGTTAGTCTTTGCCATATGAGATTGTTTTCTCTCAAAGTTACTGCTGAAGGACGTTCAGAGAGCTGTTCAGAAATCCACATGCACTGTTGTGTCTCTGTGTTGACTGAATTTTGGAGTATAACAAATATATGAATTTAGGGTGTAAGGAGATGTAATTAATATTAACATAAATACAAGTTGTGCTAAATGTGGCAAGGAGTTTCAGAATGTAGATATAATGGCACCAAAATGAAATCCACCACTCACATCTAACACGCAGTTCTGGGCTGAAAAGCTATTGAATCCCTGACATTTGAAATTCTCCATAGTTTTTTTCATACTTAATTTGGAATATTCAGTTTAAATACTTAATAGATGCCTTGTTTATGCAGAGTGTTTTTGCAGAGTATGAATTATTAAAGCAAAGCACCCAAACCCAGCAGAGCTTTTGATCTTTCATCAGAAATGGAGAAGTTAAATATCATACACATGCTGTGGCACAGTGCAGGTGTGATGTGTTTGAGCCCGGAATCACAGAACATGGAATTGTCAGGGTTGGAAAGGACCTTAAAGCTTACCCAGTTCCAACCCCCCTGCCAAGGGCAGGGACACCTCCCACTAGAGCAGGTTGCTCAGAGCCCCATCCAGCCTGGCCTGAGAAACTGCCAAGGATGGGGCTTCCCCCACCTCTCTGGGCACCCTGGGCCAGGGTCTCCCCACCCTCGTGGGGAAGAAATTCCTCCTCATGGCTGATCTGAATCCACCCAGCTCTAATTTGGATCCATCCCCTCCACTCCTGTCACTGCCCAACAGCCTAAAAAGTCCCTCCCCAGCTTTCCTGGAGCCCCCTCAGATCCTGGAAGCCACAAGAAGGTCTCCCCCAGAGCCTTCTCTTCTCCAGACTGAACAACCCCAACTCTCTCAGCCTGTCCTCACAGGAGCTGCTCCAGCCTCTGAGCATCCTTGTGGCCCTTCTCTGGACACGTTCCAGCACCTCCAGATTTCTCCTGTCCTGGGGGCTCCAGCACTGGAGGCAGCTCCAGGGGGTCTCCCCAGAGTGGAGCAGAGGGGGAGAATCCCCTCCCTCCACCTGCTGGCAACGCTGCTCTGGCTGCAGCCCAGGACACCATTGGCTCTCTGGGTGCCAGAGCACCCTGAGGGCTTCTGTTGAGCTGCTTATCCCCCAGCACCCCAAGTCCTTCTCTCCAGGGCTACTCTCACCAGTCCCTGCCCAGCCTGGATCAGTGGTGGGGAAAAGCAAAGATGTGACCACTTAAGATGATATGTGTAATATATTTTTTCCTGAGTACATCTTTCAGGTGTTTTCAAGTTGGACTCCTGAGCTTCCTGTTTGGCTTTGTGCAGAGGTCAAATAGGGGATCTAAAGATGCAGCAGATAGGGAGAGGCCATTGTAGATCCCACATGGATCCTGCTTAAAACACTCCAAGAGCCCTGGATGGCCAGGCTGTGTGTGGGAGGCAGAGCTGGAGGAGATGAGGAGGCACTTACCAGCCCTGCTTCAGGCTGCAGCAGTGCTGAGAGTCACAGCACAGTCTCAGGCTGCAAAGGAAGGGGTGAAGTGGAGACCTCTGGGGGGGTGAGAGCTCCAGATGTATGGCTCTGAGGGCTCTCACTCTGGGCTTTTCATTTCCAGTATCCCAACTGATGACTCAAGAGTGTGGTTCTTGGAAAAGATGCTTGGACTTGATGTTTAGAGTGCCTGGCACTGGGTAGAGTTGTATGAATTCTTACTTTGTTAGATCTACTTATGGTGAAAACTTTCCTACTGACTTTTAGTTATGGCAACAGAAGCACCCTTTCAAAAAACACTTGAATTTTTTTTTTAATTTCTCAAATGCATTCATTATTTGAAATAAAAAGCATATCTCCAGTGGCTGGCATAGCCATGGAGTATTTGTCATTTGGAAGAGAGCTAATTAAGTGCTCTTTGTAGCATAAGATGAATGTTATTTATTTACTGAGATCATTCAGGCATCAGCAAATAATCTGAATGTTCCAGTGTGTGATGTGACTTCTTCTGAAGAATTCTTTCAGAAGAAATTGAGTATGGCCAGACCACAGGGAGCTTGCAGCTCATGTAAGAAGCCAGTTAGCCTGAAAAAAGCCACCTTTCTATTAGAACTCCTGGAACTTCATGTTCCCAGCACCCTTGTCCAGGGTCTCTCACGGGTTTCTGCTGCATTGTGTAACTGGCAGTTAGGTAGCAGGAGTGGGGCTTTAATGTGTCACAAACTGGAACAGTTCTGAGTGATGACACTGGAATGTCTGGATTAGAGACCAGTGGGATTAGCACTCTGAGGAAGACTTCATGAGCCCCAGGGCCTGTCTGGAGCTGTTCAGGTGCAGAATCATTTCAGACACTCTTGCAGTGTGTTTGTTCCTGATAGCCAAGTTCAATCTTCACGTGCAGTTGCTGTTCTGCAGTGAGAGTTCTCTGCTTTCTGCTTTGTTATGTTTTTTACAATACCTGTCTCTTGAAGTGCACTTGTATTTGTTAGAGTCTCTTTATTGGGAAATACAACTTTTGAAGCATCCTTTTGATTTCTTTGCAATTTAAGTTGGGCTAAATAACAAGATGCATGAGTTCTTTATCTGACAGGTAGTTAGGTGGCCCTGTATGTCCTTGATCTTCCTATAACATAACTTAAACTGCACAAACTGCTGTAGTGGCAGCCTGCACCTTGGCCAGCTGGTGCTGAGGATGCCACCAGTGTAAGCAACCTCCTGCTGCTGGTTTCCCAAGTTACCAGTGGGAACTGGCTGCTGCCAACCAGCCAAAAGGCTTCAGCCAAAACTTGGGGCAGTGGGCACGGGAAGGCAGCAGGTGGGTCGGCGCTTCACAGGCACGGAAGCCTTCCTGAGGATCTCTGAAGCTGAGCCACATGCTGCTCAGCTAGGAAGTTGATGGATGGCTTGACAAAGAAAAATATCAATGTTTAAGAGAGATTTCTTTTCTTACAGATGCTCCTGCATTGCTGTAGCTCTGCTGGGCCTGGCAGGGTATCAGCCACTGCAGGGTTGCCAAGACCCCACGCTCCCGTGAGACATGGTGCAGGCTCTGGAGCTTGGGGAGCTGCTCTTCAGGAGCCAGGCACTGCCCTGTGAGTTCTCCTCTGCTCACTAGCACTGGAGGGGGTGAATTGGTCACCCAGGCTGCAACGAGCCACTGTTTGCAGCCCTTTGTTTCCCATCCAGAGTTCCAGTCTGATCCTGTTGTTGGGTTTCAGTTACAGGAACAAATACAGGAGGTACCCAAAGCTCTCCTGTGAGGCTGGAGAACTGCAGACTCCACACAACGTGCACCGGCCAGGGCCCTACTCCTGTGTCCTGGAAATAAACTCCCAGGTGTTCCAGTACCTTTGTAAAGTAAAGACCAGGGCTCTGGGATATGGGTGGGAGCTGGGAGCCCGAATTAGATCTGTCTGTAATAACTGCAGAGCACTCCAGAAAGAGTTGATAGTCAATGTCCTTATTGGACTTAACTGCAAGTGAATTTCCTGAGTTCTTTTGAGTGATTTGTGCTGTTCATGTCATGTGTTCTGTGTGCAGTTCCATAGAGGAAATCAATTAATTCATGAGCACTGGGGAGAATTATTACATCCTTCCTATCCATGAGCAGCAAAACTTACCAACTCTCAAACTATAGTGCAGAAATGGCTCAGGCTTGATTCCCTTACATTAAACTTGTAATTAACTCCAAGGGCTTGCATTCAAGCATACGGTGGGATGGGTTGCTTGGAGAACTGGGGATAAGGAACATCCCATCACCTGAAGACAGAGTCATTTAATTGTCCCATGCTGTTGCTTATTGTCACATACTATTCCTTAGGTTTAACTAGAGGTAACTAAAGTAGTTGGGCAAGTAACTGTAATTCCAAGTTGCAAATGAAGTCAGTGTTTTTACTCATGCAGTATGGTGTTTGTTTGCAGTGTCTCTTTCATGCTATGGTAAAACCTCTGTGCTTCCAGTGTGGTGCCTCCAGCTGCTAATTCCACCAGTGTCAGCCCCACTGCCCTCCTCTGGGAGCCATCTTGGAGCCATCCCAGCCCTGCAGGAGCTGCAGCTTGTTCTGCATGGCAGCTACAACAGGGTAAGCTGAGGGCTGGCAGAGCCCTGGCACAGCCCTGCCTGCCCTCCCTGAGCTGGGACACCCGTTTTGGCCACACTTTCCAGGTGGCTGTGACACTGCTGGCAGCTCACTGGTGTTGGGATACTTGTTTTCTTTCAAACTGATAGAAATTGGCTGATGAGTTCAGCAGCTACTTGGATGAATGAGATGTGCTCAGCCTGACCACACAAGCCTTGTTTCCTGAAAGATAGATTTCTTAATTACAAGCTTCAGAAATCTGAGTCCACATTGGAGACTTGGACAGGAGGAATCAGTGAACAGTGTTGGGATCTAGTAACTCAACTTTTATCAAAAGCAAAACATAAGTTGTTTTCAAAAATAGAAGCTCAGAGCTGTTCATTGCTCTGCACTCCAACAGACCAGTGAATGATTTAAACTAGTGTTTTGTGAGAGTGGCATGAAACCCCTGTTGGAATAGTATCTCTAAACCCAGACAAAGCAGGTGAGCATCACTGCAATCCCAAGGTGACTGTTTTGTTCAGCTAGAGGAAAGGAATGTATTGCTTTTGCTAATATTCCTTCAAGAGGCTTTGGTTTCTTTTCCTGTGACAGTGTGGCTCAGTGTGTTGGGCTCCTGAGCACAGCCAGGTCTGCCCCTCTCCTGAGCTCTGCATTCCTGTGGGCACAGTGCTGGGCTGAGCCTCAGACCCTGGCTGGGACAGGAGGTGCCCATGGGCTGCAGGACAGAGCTTTCCCCCTGCTGCAGATCAGAGCTTTCCCCCTGGTGCAGGCAGAGCTGTCCCCTGCTGCCACTCCTGCTGGGGCCTGGCCTTGCCTTCTCCCTGCTTTCTGTGATTTTACAGCATCTTCTCACTCTCCTCTGAGGCAAAATGTTTAACTAGGTAATTGATTTCTGTATTTGACTAGAGGGTGGAGATAGAGGAAATGCTAAATAGGAATCTTTCTGAAGCTACAGTAAACTCCCAAAACCACTTTATTCCAATCTCTGTTAAGCACCTGTTGCCCCTCCTAGGAAAAAGCAAAGGTACTTCTCACGTTCTGGTTGTTGTGCATGGGCACAGTGCTGAGTCAGTGTGAACACTGGATTGGAGGTGCCATGGGCAGGGCTGCAGCTGAGTTGCTGGAAGGACATGTTTGCAGCCAGGGAGCTCTGAGAGCTGCAGGGGAGGAGCAGCCCCCTCTGATGCCCCGTGTTTCCAGCATTAGCAGAGTTTGTCTCCATCCCAGCAGTGACCAGTGGGCTGTGTCTGTGCAGTATCTTCTCTGCTACCCTGCAGAGTATGGAGCTGTGCAGGTTTTACCTTTTGGCTCATGCTTTGTGTTAGACAGTGGATTAATTTGCCCTGAATTGTATTTTATTTCTTTATCCATTTGGCATTTTTTACTTCAGCTGCTCTACAAAATATCCCATTAATCATCATCAGAAAATACAAACATATGCCAAAAACAAGTGCATCTTTAAAAACAGGATCACATTTCTTTCAGAAAAATAAGGAACATGTTTGAAAAGCAGTTGTGCTTGATTTGTGGTTCCTCTAGAAACTTTAGGTGGGAATTAATCTTCAAGGCTCATAGAGTCCTGGAAAAAATGATTCTTTAAGTTCATCTAAAGATAATTTCTCTGGAATTCTGAAGCTGTGAGTCATAGATTTCAGTGGCTTGATGGCAGTGCTGCTGAGGATTGAACTGGTCGTTCTGTGCTAGGCTAAGATTATTGGTACTTTTGAAAGGCTATTAAAAAATTTAATACAACTTCAGCAGACTAGACAGGTTCTTATACAAGGGTTCTTAGATTATTGTAGTATTTTTTTAAAGCTTTTTTCCTGGTGTCAGGGTTGTTTTTTTATAGGTGGAATAATAAACTGTTTTTCTGAATGATTCTTGTTTGAATTCTGAGGTTCTTGTTTGAATTCTCATCTTGAAAAGTAATTTCACTGCAGATATTCTCTTGATAAAGATTTCCAAGTAGAAGTGCATCCCTCTTAATTTTGGTTTAATTCCTACTCCTACATAAGTTCATCAATAGGTAAATGATTGTTTAGAATGAGACCTTAATGGGCATTAATCTATGAGAAAA
Source organism: Ceyx cyanopectus (assembly GCA_013401355.1). NCBI lineage: Eukaryota > Metazoa > Chordata > Aves > Coraciiformes > Alcedinidae > Ceyx > Ceyx cyanopectus. The sequence goes on along the minus strand of VYZU01052960.1, from coordinate 2,782 downwards.
AAGACACGAATATCCTTCAGAACCCATGAATGATTTCATTTTGACCTCCCTGTGGACACCTCCAGCACATGTTAATTACATTCTGATTATGATATATTTTGGTGGAGTATCCCTGCATATTTTAAGTAAATTTAGCTTAAGGTGATTACACAGCAAAGAGGCTGTGGATACTTAGAGAGAATTCAGTAGATAACTGACTTCATGATGGAGAATTAGGGAGCTGTGTCACTAGTGCTGGACAAACATTCTCCTTTTGGCCAGACAGACCCATGTGGAGGGGCAGAGGAAACACCACCCGTTTGAGACAGTGACACTGAATGTTACAGGAGGGTTTTGATAGCATCAAGGGATTGTGGTGGTGTCTGTCTGCAGACTATCAGATTTTTAATCTGCATTTTCCTTACTATTGTTTTTTATTAAAAAAAAAAAAAAGAAAAAAAGACACCACCTTCCTGAGGCATTTTCTCTTTATAAAAAGAGTAATTGTGATGAAAATCAGTCTCTTCTTTAGAATTCAATAGTTCAATGTAAACTGACTGTGAGATACAGAAGGATTCCTGCAAACCAAGCTTTTTTTAAAAGGCATTTCTGCATTCTGCGTTGCCATTTGAGGTTTCCCTTATTATATCTTGGCTCCTAATTTAGTGTGAAACAAAGCTTTTGTCACAACAATAATTTCTTGTCACTTTCTTTGGTGATCAGAACGTGTAAGATCTGCAGGATGTGTTACCTGATTCAGGGATGTGTAACTGGACAGGGATTATCCCCCCTGTGCTGGTTAGCTCTCCACTCAGACAGACCCGAGCTGTCTTCTTGCCTGCATTTCATTGGAAAGTTTCACCCCTTACTGTAAACCAAATTATTTCTCATTAATTCTCAGGTAACTTGTAAACAGTCATCTCTAAACACCCACAGTGTGATTTCTTTCTACTCTTTCTGTTCAGCTATTTAAAAGAAAACCAACCAACCAATAAAAGTTAGAAACATGGAATTAAATAGGATGCTAGTATTCAGGTGTTGACAGTGCAGTGAATTTGGCAGGAGGATGAGTTTGCCCATCTCACACACCCAATGTGCAGGCTGCTGCTGAGGAGTGTGGAAGCTCCTCTCTGAACTCAGCTCTTCGCTTGGCTACAGGTACTTGTAACAATTGAAACTTGTGATGCTGCTTCCCAAGAATTAATCAGTTTCATGAAAACATGTTGTTTCAATTAATCCAAACTCATTAGCACTGCAGAGCTCGGTGAAGAGTCCCTGTTAATTAGCACAGCACCCTGGAATGTGCCTCCAGCTCAGGACCAGAGCTCTGCAGCCTGTGACCTTCTGCAGCTGCTGCTTCATCCCCAGCACACCCCTCTCCTAACACAGCAAGTCTGTTCTAATGACTGCCATGGTACTTTTTGTTTCCCAATGAATTCCTAAGTCATAAACAAGATTTCTCCTCTGCCTGATCTAATTCAGAGTCCAAAGCAGGTTTCTCATTTGTGTTTGACAATAGGCATCGCAATAACAAATTGTGGTTCTGCAGTCTTTTAAGTTTATGGAAATTTTGCTCTTTTCATCAGCTGAAAATATTTCTGCAGGGTGCTAGACTGCCCTTCTGGGGGGGTCAGGGTCTCAAGAACAACATGAGCTTATCAATAGCTCACAACTTGTATTTATGATGCACAGGGCTGAGAACAATTCCACACTTCAGGGAGCTGTGCAGCTGGGTGCTGTGCATGGGGCTGCAGAGCTGCAGCTCCAGCTGTGTGCTGTCTGCACAGGAGGGTCATAGAAGGGGGTGCTGGACTCTTCTCATAACCAGTGACAGTTCCAGGGGAAATGGCCACAAGTTGGAAATTCAGATTAGATCTGAGGAGAAATGTCTTTAGTGGGAGAGCAGTTAAACATTGGAAGGGGTTGCCCAGGGAGGTGGTGGAGTCCCCATCTCTGGAGGGGTTCCAGGGGCAGTAGATGTGGTGCTGCAGAGCATGGGCTGGTGACCATGGGAGTTTTGGGTGGAAGGTTGGACTGGATGATCTGGAGGGCTTTTCCAACCTTATGATTCCAAACATTAAGTGGGTGTAATGTATCCTTACATTCAGGTTAGCCTGCTGTCGGATAGGGAGCTGGGCCAAAATTCTTCATTTCAGTGTGTTGGTTTTTTGGTAAAAACTCCAAAGTACCCCCGAAATGGAATGTGGCAGGTGCTAGTAGTGTGTACATAGGTGTTGCTGGGGGGGAGGAGGGAGGGCTTTTCTTTTTAATGTTGTTAAAAATCACAATGTTTTGTTACTGAAAAGTAAAAGTAAGTTTGAAAGTTTGCATTGAGCAGTCCCAGTGCTTTATTTTTATGTGATCCAGCTCTGATTTGAGTTGGTAAGCTACATAAAGTAGCACCAAAAATATTTATGAGGAAAAGTAATGTATAAACTATAAAAATATTTTAAAAATAATAACACATATTCCTTGAAGTAGAATCAGGCTGCTTCATGAGCTTTCTTACATCATTTCAGTTCTGATTACAACTGACTGTAGGAGTGAGATAAGCATGTTTTCCCTCTTAGATAACTTTATCTAACCAAAATGCAGTAGATGTTTTATTCTTTTGAAAAAGCAATTCCCAGGAGAGTGAAGGGGTCCAAGGCATGATAATTTCTCTCTTCTGGAGTTGCACATGTAGCCCACTTTTCCCATTGGTTTGCAGTAACAGGGATTTGTTGTAAGTACCTCTGGGACATCTGTGGCAAACGAGCCTTTAAACCCAGTTCCTGTTACAGCTTCATATCGATTCAGACCT
>VYZU01052956.1:9658-22186 GCA_013401355.1 Ceyx cyanopectus | reverse complement strand
TATATATATATATGGGTGTCATCCTTGTCTCATCAAGGCATTTTAAGGGTAAACATATTAAGCACTGCAAGTGTCTATTATTTAAATAAGGAAGCTATGTAAATATCTTTTGTGCATAAGAAACTGTCTCACCCTTTCTTCTTAGCAGATGTAACCTACAAAAAGCATAGATAATGAGCTTTTGTTTAGTGGTTTTAGTAGTCTAGATAACAACTGAAGCAGCAGTGAGGACTGGCTGTACATTTAGAATCTCTCTTTTATTGATTTTACATTATAAATACAAACAACAAATTGATTTATTTAAGTCCACAGACCAAAATAAAAAGTGTGAGGAATTATATGATCCAAACAACCTACGTTGGAAAGGAAAGAAGGTTCATTTTAACTTCATGAAATGGATTTTCCTTATGACCAAAGCTTGTTTCTCTTAATAAAACTTTTTTTCTTTATTTTGCAGCTTGCAGGCCTGGTTTCTATAAAGCATTTGCTGGCAATGTGAAGTGCTCCAAGTGCCCTCCACACAGTTTGACTTATGTAGAAGCAACTTCTGTCTGTCAGTGTGAGAAAGGTTACTTCAGAGCTGAGAAGGACCCACCAACTATGGCATGTACCCGTAAGTCTCATCAGTACCAGTTTCTGCAGTTCTCCTGTATCTCTATTTTTTATTTTCTTTTTTTTTTAATGATCTTAGTTTTGTGAATAATTCCATTTTAGACTTGATTCTATTATTTTTTTTGTCACAGTCCTCTTAAGTGAATTTAAAAAAATAAAATATATATGTTAAATGTGTTGAGCATTTTAACAAATGAAGAGTGCATAAGAGAGAAGACCATAAAAGCAATGTAATGTTGCAATAACCATCAGTGAATATTCATTATTTTGGTATGTTTACACTGTGTTGTGTAAAAATAACTGAGCTGATGGAATTGAACTATTACAATTACCAGCACAATTCGAGGTGCTTCCTGTGCTCATACTTATCTCTCCAAATGGCACTGCACTGGGCAAATTGGGAATAGAGCAGGTGATTTGGACCTGATTTACAACATCATTTGCACTCTGTAATCCTGAGGTCATTATGTAGACCAATCCACTAAATGGGAGTGATGATGACTGCAACTGGCATTCCTCAGATCCAAGACACTTGGCAGAAAATGGTCTAATCCAGCCACAGGGTTTTCAGAGGGGAAAGGTAAAGCCCAGCCAGCAGGGACATAGGGTTCAGAGAGTCATCCCAGTCCAACACACACAACCTGTTGTGAGCTCACTCTGGAACAAGGCACATAGGCATATCATCTTGCATAAAACATGTGAAGGAGTCAACATCCTGCAGGAAAGTGGTGATTACAAATAATTCCACTCAAATGAGTGCCCCAAGCACAGGCCATTCAAAACTTACCCACTGAACTAACATCCCAGGTGCTCTTGACAGCTTCATGCTTAGAAAGATGGTTTCACTCCTGCATTATGCAGATGTGGTTCCATATTATTTGTAAGTCATTGATTTTTCATCTACAAAAGACAGTTCTCTGAAAAAAAATTGCTCATACATAGCATTATGCCTCCTTATTTTCCATAATTATCTTCAGGCCACATTTTTAAGCCCTGCTACCCATTGAGAAGGTAGGAGAAGCATGTGGCACGAGGGAGAAGGTGCCCTGGTGCTTTCCCAACAAAAGCAGGGTGCTGAGAGCTGCTTTGCCCAAAGCTATCAGGGAAGACTGGCTGTCAGAGCTGGTTTCTGCTGAGGATGTCAGCCAAGGCAACAGAGTGGGAGGAGGCAGGGGAGAAAACCATGACAGAGACACCAGTGCCCCATCTCACTCTGACCTGGGAGGAAGAAGAGCTAAAGGAGACTGAACCACAATCTAGATTCTGCCTTGCTCTTGGTTCAGTGCCACTGTACATTGCCTCTCACTCAGCCTAGACTGCCAAGTGTCAGTCCTGATTGAAACAGCATTCATCTTCCACCTACCATGGTGATTATCCCACTAATTGCCAGCTCTGCAAATGACACCCAGACTCTTGACAGACAGAGCAGGTTCTTATCTTCTAGCACATCATCAGTAATGAGGAGTCTGCAGGCCAAATTACTCCCTAAATGATATCTAGAGCCCCACTGCTTTCAAATGATGCTCTCAGTTATTAAAATCATGTTTCTGTTATAAATACAACCTCACTGCCTTCGGTGGGTCTGTGCAGATGTGGTTAATTTAGTTTTAATAAACAAAGGTAGAGGTATGAGTAGAATTTAGATTGTTCCTTCCAGACTGTCATGCTTTGCTGTGGTAAAAGTTGAAAAGTTGAGAAAAAAGGAGCCAATTGGACTAAACTCTATTTTTTTTCTCAGTGAGGGTGGCAGAGCCTGGCAGGGGCTGCCCAGGGAGGTTGTGTCCTGCTTGGAGACATCCCAGCCCCCCCTGGATCTGTTCCTGGGTGATTGTCTAGGTGATTGTTCAAATGAGAGGTATTCTTGAACTAAACACAAAATGAATGGTGGATTCCTCTTAAAAATGTATTACTATTCAAACATTTTGAACCAGCTGTATTCATAGCTGGTTTATTTGCTTCCCCAAGTCCTGCAAAGCAATATGCCTAAAATAGGTATTTAGATATTATAATAGATATTTTATTCCCTCTTTGCATTTCAGCAGAGGGTGAGACAGTGCTCCTTACTCCAGAATCTCCTCACTACTGGAAAAATTGCACATACAGCATATGCAGCATTATGGAAAATAAGGGCCTTGATTTAAGAGACTATGAAGTTAAGAATTTAGCTTCAAGCATCCTCTTTTTCAAGATGAGCTTCAAGTCTCATTTCATTAATTCTGTGACAGTGCATACTGTATGCTTCCCCAAAACTGCACAGTTCCCATTTTTATTTCATGTAACTGTATTTAGTAAAAGAAGAGAGTGCTCTTTTCAGAAAAGCATAATAGAAATCTAATTTTAATAAGAGGAATGAAAATTACATTAGGATGTATTGTTAATCTCTTTCTCCTTGTCTTTTTCTCATTTGATTGGCAGTTATTATCAATCTCCTGCTGCTGCTCACTCTCATTGTATTTCTTTGCCATGTGCAGGTACTGTATCAGTGATCTCTTCACAGGCACAGAGAGCAACAAATAGCATCATATCTAATCCCCTGTCTGATTACTCTGTACATAAACTGAAACATTTCCCACTCTCATCTAATTGGGTAAATTGATCCATCTTTCCAAGGTCAAAGGCAGACAGGCTTGTATTTGGTGTCTGAGTCTGCATCTCTTTACATGTGATGCTTAAACAATTTTGAAGCCAACAAACTTACTCTGTTCAATAGCCTCTGCCACAAACTCTCTCCTCTGTTTTGAAGAGTCAATATTGTATTCCAGCAGCAAAATCAAGCAGCATGCTTGAAGCCTTTGAATGCACTGCCTCTGTTGTTATTTTTATACATAGATACTTATTTGTATTTTATCATTACACTCAGACTTGGAATATTTGCAATCACTGGCTTCCATTCTTCTGCCTGCCTCATGAAGATAAAGTAAGTGAGCCCAAAAGGGAAGAAATGTAACAGAGCTTTCTGTGCCTGGTGATACTACTCATCTGGGCTACATATAAGTATGGATATAAAAGGCATTATTAAAAGTTATTAACTCAAGGGGCACAGACAAATGTGGTTCCAAGTATTCCACCATACATTCAGCTGCCAACACACTCTTCGAAGAGTCCAATAATTGGAAACACAATTTAAAAATATCTTTAAAATGAACTCCACTGCTCTCAGCAGACTCCTGCAGCATTGGGTTTGCTCCTCTCTCCTTCCATCCAGGGCAAGCTGCACTTCACCTTCACAGGGGGAGAGGATGGTCAGAGGAAGATGAGGTACAAAGCACCTTGGCTCAGCTCTGTTGCTTCTGGGTTGACCTGCTTCTCTACAACAGTGCCAGTCTACTCCAGTGAGAGTGTGGAAATAAATAGCTTTTAAATGAAGCAGCAGACACAGCTCACACTCAGGCTGTGTCTCAGCTAAGAAACAGAATTGTTTAAATCTTTTTTAATCTTTTTTTTTTTGCTCATCCATCTGAAATGTGTTTTCCTCTTTTCCATAAAATCGAAGGTCATGAATTCTGCTGTGAGGAAAAGATCCATCATTTTCACCAATATACTTGTTTTCTTTAAAAATCAATAAGAGGAAATCCCTGAGAGCTTTGCACACAGATGCCTGCAGAAGGGTTATTGCTGCCAAGTTTTTCCAATGTGGGGAATAATCTTTGTATAATTTATAAACGATAACAAAGCAATCAGGCCACATTCATAAAAGCCCAGTGACACATAATTTAGCTGAATCAGAGGATTAGAATTAATTGTCTCTCTTTGTTCCAAGTTCTAAATCTTAGTAAATGATTCACTGCATGTCATTACAGCTTAATATTTGCATGAAATCACAGTTTAACTGGCATAATTTAACAGCAATTAAAAAGCTATTTAATTGTCATGTAAATTGGCATGAGGGGCCTTGAGTATGAAGTGTGTCTGAGGTTTTTTGCAATATTTGCAGGACAGTCATACACTTTCAGACACCTCTTAACATAATTCATTGTGTTCTCCTATTCATTGAAATGTGAAAGTACAATAATTCATGTTTTCTCTTGCATTTGAAAATTAAATCCCAAATTATGAATATAGCAGCCTTCACTCTGAAGGAGAAATAAAAACTTAATTGCTAAAAAGTGAATTTTGTCTACTTTTCTTGCTACTACTGATGCCATCTACATACAGTACAACAAAAGTCTGACAGAAAATTACAATTGACAAAGTCAGACAAAACTCTCCTATTCCCTGGATTGACATAAATTCCTGTTTTGACCTGAAAAAGTTGAAGTAATGTAAAAAAACCTAAGGTGTGATTTTTGTCATAATATGTGTAGTTTATGTACTATTAAATTTAAGCCAGTTTTAAAACATGGGCTCCAATCCTTCAAGCAATTACACACATGCTTAGTTCTAAGTGCATGAATATTGCCAGTTATTTTAAGGGGATTACTGATTTGCTTTAAGTTATGCACATTTATAAGTTCAATTAAGGCTTATCCTCAATATTCCTAAAACTCCTCATTGGTGTTAATAGTGGGAATTGGTTAAGACCAATCATTAATTAATTCTCCCAGCATGTTTACAGAGGAAACATCATTATTCATGTCTTCCACACATAAATAACTAGAGGTGAAAGCAAAAAACAAAGAAATCTGTGCCAGTTTTAGCTTATTCTGATCTCAGGACTGTTTCCCAGAGTAGGTAGAACCAGCAACCTCTCAGTAAATTTGCAAATCTGAGACACTCTAAGGTCGAATGGGTTTTTGGATCACCGCAGCATCTTCAGGGCTGTATTTTGTCTCTTTTTTTTCCACATAGTAGGAAAATCATATATCAATATAATTAGCCTTTGATAACAAATGAATATTGCAATATTTCAAAGTAATACTTGAAAGAAAAAAGCAACTCAAATGTTAAACTACAGTATTAAAGTTATTAATTCTTGTTGCTATGTGTAGGTACAACTGTATATCTTTACTATCATAGAGTTTATTAGTAAAATGTAAGATATAGCAATGTCAGCTGTTATAGTCCTTTTTAGTACTCAGGGTCACCTTCAAGAATAAAGAACTTGAATAAATGCATTTATTTCAGTTGCAGGACCATATTTCAGAACCACTCATGGGCTTGATTTTATAATTTGCTCCATTTTGTTCAGTTAAATAAGTAGCTAAATGTTGGAAAATTGAATCAGCTCATCAGTGCTGTAGTGATTGCAGATCTTAAGAGAAAAAATACATTTTTAAAAATAATCTGCTTTTAGCTTCCTTTTTTTGCTGAGATTTCACGTTTTGAAATAGTAGGAATTTGATGATATTTGTGAAATAGTAGGAAGATCTTTGGTATTAGTTTCTTGCCCTTCCTTCAGGCACAAGGTCTTGTTCTCATGCTCAAGCTGTAGGCCTGAAATGAATGAGGGTGTTGATCAGTATATTTGATTCTTTGTTTAATTATTCTCTCACTCTCTTAAAGTTTTTATCAAGGACATTATAAGCTGAAAGTTTTCAAAGTCCTGCTAGCCACTGGTGAAGCAATCCCAGTGCACTGTGATTTTATCTTGAGAGATGGCCATTTAATGCTTATCAACTTAGCTCAAAAAACCCTGGAGCTTGCCAGTTGAGTTTACCACTGGATTAAAATTGGTTTTGAAAACCATCTGTCTACAAGTGCTTAGTTGAAATATGTTGAGTGGAAGAATAATAATAGGATGTGGAGATAAGACTATTGAGACTTTAATGATTTCCTTCATCCCTTCTTTGATTCCTAGCTGAAATACCAAGAGGTGAAGTTCTTCCATCACCTGTGAAGCTAATATAAAAAGTCTCAGGTGATTTACATGTCATCCTACATGTTAAGTCAGCAGAACAGCTTCAAACTTGTTGGACATCCCTTGACTGTGGTGGGATTGAGTCCCTGGTGGTTCATGTGACAATAGACAGAGCTCCAGCTGCTTCTAGCTGAGGACTTTCTTACTCTCTGCCTGCTGCTGCTGTCTTTGCATCCCTCCCCAAGTCTTCAGGAACCAATTTTCTCTCCTCTTTGTGGCCTTTAATTTGTCTTCTGTGTTATACTGATGCTTCTGAGGTTGCAGGTGGGGAAGAAAAAGTGATGTAAAGTTTTGCCTAATAGTCTTGGCCTGTTGCCACCCAACTCTGTTAATGAACAGCAGCAAAGAAACCCCTGGGGGTAAGCAGTGAAGGATTGGGGAAAAACATCTGACACTGCACAATTAATACAAGCCATTTTAGCTCTTCAATTTATCCCAAAAATATTCTTTATTTATTATTCAATTTGATGAAGTATCAAAGAGTACAAGTATCAGCAAAGCCGACATGACTATTCAAAAAATAAGGAAATAAATGTGGTAAAGCTCTACTCCAATATCATAAAATATCAGAGATATGTATTGCTTATCAAGTCTAGGTTTGACATTCTCAAGTCATTTTTATAAAGATACATTTATTATATTTATGTATATTATATAAATAATNAATATATTTAATATAAAGTTGCCTTTATTATATTTAATTGTATTCTTATATTGAAATTATACCAGAATTAATTCTAATTTATTTAGATTATTCATCTTTTTATGATCTCATCCTCTTACTATTCCTGCTTAATTTTCTAGGAGAAATCATTTTTAATTTTTGCATGGAAGTTATTATTGAAACATAACGCATTTAGCTTCTATTTGCAAATAATTGCCTTAAGACTATTTTTGGGGTTAGTTTTTGGGGGGTTTTTTTCTCACAAACAGATAAGTGTTAACATCCTTTCCCTTCCCTCTGTGCAGGTCCCCCTTCTGCCCCGAGGAACGTGATCTTTAACATCAACGAGACGGCGCTGATGCTGGAGTGGAGCCCGCCGAGCGACACGGGAGGACGGAAGGACCTGACGTACAGCGTGGTCTGTAAGAAGTGTGGCTCTGACGCCAGCCAGTGTGAGATGTGTGGGGGAGGGATCCGCTTCATCCCCAGGCACACGGGCCTCACCAACTCCTCGGTCACCGTGCTGGACTTCGTGGCTCACGTCAACTACACCTTTGAAATCCAGGCCACGAACGGCGTGTCGGAGCTGAGCTTCTCCCCCAAGCAGTTCACAGCCATCACTGTCACTACGGACCAAGATGGTGAGTGTCTGCGTGCTCCAGTGCCTTCCTCTGGTTGCATGCTCCTCACCGTGAGCTTAGAAGGGGTGGTGGTGTGTTTCTTGGCAGTCTGGGTCAGCAAGTTAGGATGCTTTGAAGGCTGTTAGGTGGTAAGTGCTCCTGGTGAGGACCTGCAGCTTCAGCTGGTGAAGGCGTTAAATGCTTTTGGCAGTTGGCCCTTGACCCCATTGCACAGGGCACAAAAAGCAACCTTCCTGCTTCAAGTGCAAGCTTTACCCACCCGAGACATACACCAGCAGTGGTTTCTTGGAGCCGGCATCTGTGTCTGGTGGCTTTCCAAGTCTCTTTAAGATTTCAGTTTTGAGAGAATAGAACACCCCAGGTTACAATTTCATAATTCAAAGGTAAAGTCCAAGTGATACCTCCTTGAATATCCATGTTTCATAGCACTAATGCAGCACACTTCACTGTAAGATATTTCAACATCCATACAAAGCCATTTCCTTAGGTCAAAATCCTAGTAGATATTTTTTTTGTTCCTTTATTGTCCACTTTGCATTGTTGTTTTTGAGCTTTTTCTGCCTCCCATCCCAGTCAAATTAATGTCCAAAGTCAGGCTTTATGAGGAAGATGGAGCTCTATATTGTTTCTTTCTGCAACTTTTTTTTCCATCTTTAGAAATACTTACTATACCAGGCAGCAGCATCATAGATTGCCACCAAAGCAATCTGTACAGCAGTGATATCTTCTGGCTTGTGCTGCTGTAGATGAGAAGGTTATTTCAAAATTATCCCTTGCTGACATTTGTTCCAGAAATGTTTTTCACCTACTGTGCAGTGACATTGCAACTGTAGCTGAAGTGTTTGATGTAGAACAGGAACCAACAAGATAAAACTAACAGTTTGAGTGAAAGACCTTTGATAATAAAGAAGATTTTAGTAAAAGTCCTGTTGTTCAGGAGGGTCCTGTTCCACTTTATAAAGGCCCTGGATTCTTTCACTGGCCACTCTAGTAAAACTCTGCTTACCTGTGTATCTGGGACAGGCAGTTTTGTTGATGAGTAAGTAATGACTTGTTTGCCTCTGGGCATACAAAAATTAACAGCTTGCTGTGATGATGAGGACCATAATGACAATTATGGTAATACTAATAATATTCATGAAAATGGATTAGAAAAAGCACCTAAACTACTCACAGCTCATGTGATGATGGCAACAGAAAAGCTAATTAGATAAGATGCCTAATGATATACAACTTGCACTAAGAATAGCTCCTAGGCTATGTGTCATGTTGTTCACCTGCACCTCTCTTTTCCTTTCTCATTAAAAGAAAAAACATGGTGCCAGAAACTTCTTTTATGTTTACTTCTTTTTAGCTGTTTTGTTACCAGTACTAAATGCAAGTCAGCAAGCTTGTGGAGGTGGAGGTCAACAGTGCTATGGTTTGGTTTTCAAGTGGCTAACAGCTGTGTGAACACAGCTTGTGGGCTGTATTTAAGTGCTGGGCTTTTAAAAAATAACATGTCTTTTGCTGATGTCTGTTCCTGGGTTAAGGATATAGATTTTCACTTCATTTTACTCAAAACAGGAAAAAGACCAATGTTTTGGTAATTTGTGACACGCTGGCAGTAAACTCAAACTGCTTGCATTGCCTGTAATAATTCTTTACATGACTAAAAATGCTGTTGGAAGGGCTTCAGAAAATTGAAGACCAGATTTCCAGAATAGCTGTCAGTTGATTTGGATATAACAAGACAGCTTTGCAGGAGAAAGTGTTGTAATCAATGAAATAGATGCATCTATCAAATGGAGTTATAAAGATGATAAAACTGGTTTTTGTAGGCTTACAAACTGTGTAGTTACATAAAATCATAAGTGTGCTAACCTACCAAGTAAAAGATAGAGAGATAATGTGTGAAAGATGGAAGAAAATTAATGGAATTTTTGTTGATGGGAATTACTGAGAGGACAATAAGCATTTTTTGTGAGTTATTTTAGCCATAAATAAGAAGTGAGAAAGCTAGGGTATTTCACCTCAAAAAAAGGAAGCTTCTACAACTAAGGCTTCATAACACTGCAGAGATTATATTCATGTTCATTGAAGTTCTCAGATAAAAGAACTTGGGAACTTTTTTCTTGTTAGCCAGCTATTAGTAAATAGCTTGTAGTTTTGCTTTTGCCACATTTAACACAAATGCAGAATAATCACCTTTATATTTAATTTATTTTTCTATCTATACAAATAGCAAGCTCTCCTTTTAAATGTAGCTAAATGGACAGATAAAGATGACAAGATTCTGTTCAGAAAAACACATTAGCACATTACCTGTTCAGAGAAGAGCTGTAGCACCTATTAAATGGCTTCCCCAAATCACTGCTAAAGTAATTTGTAACCAACATGTCCAAACATTCTTAAAATTACAACCTTTTTCTTTTTTAAAAGGCTTCATCCAAAAATGTGTAGCAATACTTGTTGTTCTGAAAAGTTCCTGGATGCCTTTTCTTTATGGGAGTGAGAAAGTTTCCTACAGCAGTAAATATGCTGAGTCTAAAGTAATTGTACTCAATCAACTTTAAATCAGTGTTTGAAGAAGCAGAGAATTATATCCTGAATTATAATGTATGGTTCTCTTATGACTAATGGAACCTCACTATATCACTTAGCATGCCTTAGAGTCTGCATTGCCTAAAGAAGATTTAGAAGCACTTGAGGCTTTTCATGCATAATTAAGGTAGTAAATAATAAATAATTAAGCAAAACAGAACTTAATACAGTAGTTCCTGTCTCCAAATAACAGTTCACATGCACATTCCCTTAATGGGCATTCATATGTTGTATTCCTTGGGAACAGAGTGATATTTTAAGTTTACACTGTGTGGAGTGGAATCATGAGACCTATCCTGAGCACAGGATTATACAGACAGATGGTGGAAGAGTAAAGGTAGAGAAATACCTTTTCCTGTTGCATCCTGGAAATCTCATGACATCACAGAGCTGCTACCAGTGGACAGAGTTGGAGGCATGAGAGACTTCACTCTGCTCACACAACCTATCACTGTGTTAAAGGTCTGTGTAGTTTTGCTGTGTCTGTCTAGTGCTGGCAGCCTGTGAGGAGCTGAGGTTTTCAGGCAGACTGAAACTGCAAATGAGGTGGGATTCCTTTGTCTAATACATTTTATTTGATGTTTCCTGATCTGATGGCATCATTTTGACAGTGTCCAAAAGGACTTTGCATAGAATTCCTTTTTCCAGATAAGCTATGACCAATTAATTGTTTCTAGTACAGGTTGTGTTTCAGACATGCTCATAACCCAGTATGGGTGATCTGTAGCAACAGCAACCTCTTATTTCTCTCTTAGACCTGTGGGAACTGAGGAATGTTCACACAGTTTATCAGGATTAATCCTTCTGGATGATGACAATATCCTTTTTAGGATGATTGTTGGGATGCCAGAGGAGTTCCCTGGTCACTCATCCCAGGTTGGTACCCACAGTAGCATCTTTGTTTCATGCTCATCAGAAGCCAGCTTTCCTTTTTTTCACCTCAAGTCTTTACAGATGTGGTTGTCCTTTGTTAGTAAATGACAAAAGTCAAGGAAGCCTCTACTTCATAATGACATGATGAAGCCCCTTGAACTGCCTTCCAAACCAGTTAATTAATATAAAGGAACAGTTATTTCTAATCACTGATGGTTGAAATGGAATAGCAGGTTGTACAAAAGCCTGTGATAAAATAAAACAAAACAGCCTCCATCAGACACTGTCAGAGCTTAAGCCACATGGAAAGAAGGACAGGGAATTTTCATAGATGACAATAAATGAGGACTGTATAGCATTTGTTTACCTGTTTTAAATCACTCCTGAACACATTTATTTGATACATAAGACAAAAAAAAAGGTATTCAGCCTTATGCAATTAATATTCAAGTCAATCTGTTAAACTGTATGAATTTATATGCATATTTATGTCAGGGTGTATATAAATTAAACATTACAGAAAGCAAGCCACCAGTACCAATCATAAATATGAATTTTCAGACTTGTTCAATTAAGAACACTCTTTGGGTCTGCCATAATTCAAAGTTTTGAGGCAAGGTGCATCACGGTTATTGCCCACAGATTTTCATCTGGTGGTCACCTCTGCATTTAGACTATTTTCTGCTGATGCTTCTTTACACATATGCCTGATTACTACACACCAATCCTAGGGGAGAAAATGGCTTTTAAAACCATCTTGATGAACAGCTATGTTCTTTCTCTGCTGGCAAATACTGGTGTCCAACCATTTCTTTCATGCAGCAAAAGTCAACCTGATTCCATTTCCTTCCACTTCTCATTCACTGGTATTAAGCTAACCAGACTACACATGGCTATAAAATCTGTTTCTCCAGTTTATGCAGTATGAGGAGAAGAAAATGAAATTGTAGTTTGAAGGTGAAGTGGGAAGAGGTTAATCAATATTGTATTTTTCCTGTAATATACTTAGCAGTGGGGTCTTCCAGCTTTTATAGCAGTTTTTGATTGCATAGCACACTTATTTCTAACCACTGGCAATTTGTCTGTGACACACGTTTTCAGCAAGTTTCTGATTTAAGTTGAAGTCACTAAAATACCATGTCCAAATGTTACAACAATTGTACACTTAATAGTTTATTTCACTTTGTCAAAGCGAAATTTGTGGAGAAAAAAATTAAAATAACTGTTACAAATAAAGTGGTAGGCAAACACACTGGGATAAGAAATATGTATTTTTTTTTCCAGTCGTAGTCAGTAGCTGTGAAGGGATTCAGCACATGATTAATACCCTTAGAATGAGATTTTGTTTATTGAAAACA
>VYZU01052955.1:18779-34332 GCA_013401355.1 Ceyx cyanopectus | reverse complement strand
CGCCCTAGCCCGCCCTCCTCCGCTGTATCCCGCCCGCCCGCCGCCCCTCGTCCCCCTCTGTAAGCCGGCAGTTCCGCGGCTCCTCATGCAGCCCCTCACGCTCCCCACCCGCCTTCAGCCTGGCAGCCTCACAGCCCAGCGAACAGCCCCGCAGGCAAGCAGACCTGAACTCAGCTCCGCAGTCCTGCATTCCCTCCACCCAGCACCCCCGCAGCCTTGGACTCGGCCCTCCAGCCCAGCATTTCCTGCCTGCCACCCAGCAGCCTGCCTCACAGTACCCTGCCTCGGTGTCGCAGCAGTCCCATAACCAAGAATACCGTCAGACTTCCATCTGAATGTTCAGTTCTGTAGCTCTGCAGAGACACAGCCTAGCATGCAGCCCCCAAACCCCAGAACCCTGAATCGCAACATTCCCACAGCCCAGGACTCCTGCAGTCCTGCAGCCCTACTACTGCAGTCCAACATCCAGCACAACGCCCAAGCTGTATAGCAGCCCCAAAGATCCGCAGCTCTGCAGTTCGGCATCCCCACAACCCCGCCACGCCCAGCAGCTCAGCACCCCAAGCATCGCAGCATTCCAGCCCAAGCCAGGCAGCAAACGGGGTTGGCACAGTGCTCCTGCTTGTAGCTCTAGCTTTGCTTGTGGTTTCTGCCCTCAAAGGCAATGACAACTATGACTGGAGGTGCTTGTAGTTATACTGGGGCTTTTTTTTGCCCAAGGCCCTATTATAAACTGTACTGGCAGACGTGCTATTTAATTTGCTAGGAGCTTGAAAAATCTTTCTAGGCTGAGCTTGCAGCAGCTTGAGGAGGCTCAGGATGCATCCAGAGCTACTTGCGCACTCCTGGTTCCACCGCTGTGCAGGTTTGGAGGCAGGTAAAAAAAGGCAGCAGCTGCTTCTGAAACTCCTTGGTTCCAGTGCTACAACCTGGTACTTCGCTATGAGCTTTGTCCTCATCGGGAACATCCCCACCCTATGGACAGTAAGACATTTTTTTTTTGCAGGATTTTAGCATTAGACAGGGGTACAGGAAGCCTGGTACTACTTTTGTTGCACTGGGACATTCATCCTGCTGACTGTGAATCAGTCGACATGGCTGCATTTCTGAAATGGGAAATTTCAATAAATATATTGCAAAAAATTATTTTTCCTGCACTTTTTTTGTCTATTTCTGTCCACTTGCTTCTCCTACTGAGTCTCATGCTGGTAGCTCCTTACAGGAGTCTGGCAGCTTGTTCAATTTGATGGAGCATTCCTCTCCTGCCTGACTTACAGCAGAGCCTTGTATATCCAAAGCACAGGTGTGCTGCTCCTCTGTGAACATATTCTAAAGGCACATGTGGGTTGTCTTAGCTGGAACTTCATCCTGTTTTTTTATTCAGGCACAAAATATCTGCTTACTGTTTTCAGCAGGGACAAGGTACTTGAAATGGAAGAAGTTCCCTGAGTCACACAATGAGATAGAAAATAAAGCTGTGGAAAATATTTGCATGCAAATAATAAAAATGCAGTTTGGATCAATTAAAATGTTTAATTTCAGTGCTTTCAAGCTGATTTATTTTCACCATTTTTATTTTACTTTTGAAAGTAAAATTATTTAAATTTTAGAAGACATTTGAATAAAGAAAACACAGTTGTAAAAGTCAACAATGGAAAACCATGATAATTTGATATACATCTTTTTGTTCCTTAGTATTTTTATTTCAGAAACATATTAGGTATGCTTTCTTTTGTAGCTCCCACAAGAAAAGCAGTAATTGTAAAGAATCGGTATTTTTCAATCAGAAAATATTTTGCTGAAAACTCATATCTGGGAGAAAAAGCTGGAAATAGTTAGTGTGAAAAGTCTAGCAGGAAGCTTTTAGTTCCAGTTCTGCTTCCACTGGTATGACAGAGGTAGTTACAATTAAAGTTCAAAGATGCAGCACTGGTGGAATATATTTCCTGACATTCATGCCTGTTAGTGCAGAGGTGGTTAGACTGTTATTTGCAAATCTGAGATAATGTTCATCCTCATAACAAAGAGAGCAGTCAAAACTTTAGCAGTTCCCAAAGAGAAGAGGGTCAGTGTACCAGAGGCATTCTCCTGACTTCCATCTGGCTGTTGTGTGTTTGGAAGAAAGATGCACATAGCAGACAATCCAATCCTAGACCTTCTCCAGTGAGTCAGAGTCAGCTTCTTAGGTCTTACGGATCTTAAGTCAGAAGGGAAGGATGGTCTTGTGGCTTAGGATGAGGACTGTGAGTCAGAAGAGTTTATTCATGAAAAATTGTTCTTTTCAGTTATTAATAGATGACTCTAAGCAGCCTAAGCAAGTTGCCACTATAAAATTTCAGCTGTAGGCATTTTAAAGCTGGAAGGAGAAAAAAAAAGTGCAATTGACATTTGATCATTTCTGCAGCAACATTACATTTATTCATAACCAGTTGTCTTGATAGGAAAAGGACAAGCACCAGGGTAAATACCCTGATTTGGGTTTCAGGCTATCTGACCTCCCATTAATTAAGCTGGGAATGTTGATTAAAGACCTCAAGCTGTGACCCACAACAATTCAGTCACGTTACTCCTGCTGCTTAGCCAGGCTTGAATTAAATTGGAAAGCAGGATAGAGCCTCAGTGAGTTTATCAGCTCTGAGCAGTGTGTTTCTAGACAGATAACCTGCAAGTACCTCCTTGCTCAGCCCTGGAATCTTACAGAGGATTCAATAGGTTGTGTGTGTGCTGGGGGGAGATATTAAGGTCCTACAGAAAAAAAACCCAAACCAAACCCAAACAAAAAAACCCAGAAAAAAAACAACCCAGCTTTGGACCAGTCCTCTGGAAATCAGTCATTCAGTCCATATAGTTAATGATCAGTTAGGGGGTTAATAGCCAAATATGAAGTAAAGTATGTATAAAGCTTAAAAAAAAAAAGTAACTGCTTAGTGACTGTATTAAAAAAATATATTCCATTATTTTTTGGTTATTACTTTTATGTCTAGGCTCCCATGGAGGCTGACAAGGGATATTTTAACTTGTCAAGGCAATAGCACCATAGCAACAAAGCCTGTCAGTTCGGTGCATAGGACCTGTTTTGCATACCCAGCCTTTTATCTTTAAGTAAGTGTATTTAGCATTGACATTTTTTAATGAGTGTGGTGAAAAGGTGAAATAGGTCCCCTGTTTAGGCACAACAATTTATTATTGTCATTTAGCTTTTGAAGGACAAGCCGTGCAGAAGAGCTCCAGTCAGAGAGAGAGGCCTTGAGCACAAGAACATTCACGCTTGGGTTGACAGGGAAGCAAGCTGCACTGGGTTTTGCAGACTCCAGTCCTTACCACATCAGGAAAAAAAAAGATACTTCTATTTGTTAACTGACAAAATAATTATTAATTATTTGCACTACAAAAGCTAACACAGAGAAGGTAAAGATAGGGCTTCTCCCCTCTGCTTTGCGCCACAGCAGGATTGTTGCAAACTTTGGCTGAATAACCTATGATGCCACTAGCTGCTGTGAAAAGTAGAAGGAATTCATACCAATTTTGAGGGGGACCAGCTGAGTCTGTTGATCCAGCATGGAAGGAAAGGGAATCACTGCAAAAAAAAAAGGATACCTTTCCAGTGAGACCATACAGAGGTGGTATGATAGAGGCAAATGCTGTAATACAGTTAAGAACAACTGCTGCTTTCAGACCCTAAACTGTAAGAGGCAAGTGTCATCTCTTGTTTCTGTTATCTCTCTCTGATGCAGAACAAGCTGAAATACAGGATAAACATAATTTAACGGGATCTAGCTGTACATCTGACAGGTCTTGACTATGTAATCTCATAGGCTTCTTGGGCAGTGTCTGGCATCTAGCACCCATGGGTGCCTCATCCACAAAAATGAGCATTTACTGGCTGCAGACCATACCCCGTGATGGTCAGCTGGCCACACTCGCATGGGAAAATGACCCCAAAAGGGCTCCTATGAAGGCATCCAGTCCTGTATTTTTCAGATTGTGCTTTAGGGGCACGAAGAAGTGGTCAGTGAATCGGATGAAGAAAAAGTGTGTGGAACAGGAGCATCTACTTCCACACATGCAAAAAAATATGCTGAGGAAGCAAGAGGAATGAAATGTATCCTCAGCTTTGTCCAGTTTCCTTTTTGTTGTTAGTGAAAATGACCTTGGAGCACTTGGATTGTTTTCCAAGTGTATGGCTCCTTCACCATCAATGGCCAATTTACTCCAGGCCAGCCTGAGAATGGCACTCTCCACAGGTTTCCTTTTCTGTTGCATTGGTTTTATTCAGTGCTGTCTTCCTAATCTTAACACCTGCTGGATTCGTCTTTAGTTTTGAGTCCTTTTCCAACACTCATTCTTACCCGAGCTGTATTTCTCAGCAGCAACCAAACCCCATTCCTGTTTCCTTTGCTCCTTTGCTTCCCTTCAGGAATGCTCCCCTTCACAAAACACAGCTTTCAAACCCACAGGGTCTACATCACACACACATCAGCTTTATGTTAACCAAGACCCAAGATAATCTAAAGCATGAGGAATAAAAAAAACCAAAAAACCCTGTGTATAGTGAGTACCTGGAGCTAAACAGAGATATTTTACCCTTCCTATTTTTTGTTAATTGTTGCTTTGGAAATTTTTGTTTTATCAGATGGGGAATGACACTCGAGATCTCAGTATTATGTGCCCCTTTTCAATGGCTCTTTGTTGTTGGTTTTTTGTTGTTGTTTTTTTTTTCTTTTTCACTATTTTTTCTCCGACCCAATAAGAATTTCTTTGTTCCCTTTGGTAAACTGTCCACTTGGATCATTATATTGCTGCAAGGCAGGCCTGTATTAAACATGGTCATATTATTATTCAGAATAGCAGCAGCATCTGCTGGGATGGCAGCAACGTTAAGGCAGCCAGGGCTTCCTCTGCTAAAGGCAGGCACCAGGCAAAAAAAATCACATTACCCAGCTCTGGAGTGACCAGGATGAGAGAGATTGAACCCCAGATGAGAAAGCACTTTTTCCTTATAAAATCAGGTGGAACACTTTGGACTTTACCCTCGTAGGTACTGTATTGCTATTGCTAATGGCAGGCTTTGTCTCTGCTAGCATAGACTAGCAGTAAGGTACTAACAAACTCATGAACAAAGCAGAAGCAGGCACAGGCCCAGTCAGTTGCCTGTACAGTTAAATGGTTGGTTGGCATTGTACTTGCATGAGTTTGTCCCAGAGCAAGCAAATACCCCACAGCTGATGCCCAGGTATGTTTCAGTTGAGGTGGACCAGGGAGGGTTCCCGGCAGGCAGTTTGGGCACAGCTCTCCTTGACACTTAGGGACTTGCAGAAGCTTAGTCAGGGATCTGGCTCTTCCACCCTGTGCACTTTGCCTTACTGGGGCATAAGAGGCCTCAGGGCCTCTCAGAGACCATGTATCAAATCTATATAGACAGTTTGTGCAGAGGAAATTCTTGGGCTCAAGAAGAGCAGTTGGTGCTCAGTGCTTTACAGCCTCATTGCCAGAAGTTTCCCATAAAAAACAGAAAGCAGTTCAGGGATCCTGGATTTCCTATGTTAATATTCCCCATACCTGTGTTAACACACTTTTCCAGCTACTGGATAATCTGTCTCTGCTCATGAAGCATGTCCATTACCAGGGTGTCAGGGACTATGTTCATTTATTAAAGCATTATATCAAAATGTATTGGTTTATCTACTACTTTATTTTATTTATTTTTTAATAAGCAATATCATTATTTTGATACCTGAACAGTCATAAGTAGACCTTTTGACAGAGCAGCTTCAGGTTTCCAGGGACAGCTCCTGGGCACAAGTGTAAGTTCCCTGCAGAGCCCTGCACATCTGGGGTGAGGATCTGCAGCGGGAAGGTGGAGGTGTTGGGAGCCACAGCTCCCCCCTGGCAGTGTGACAGGCAGCCTGCCCCAACCCACCCAGCTGCAGCAAGCCCACTCCTGGCCATAACCCAGCGCCAATCTTTGCTTCAGCCAAGAGGCTCTGTAGGGCAGGGATGGTTTCATGGACTGTATCGATCCAGGCTGTAAGGCTTCAGCTGTATTTATCCCAGCCTTTTTTTCTTCCTGGCTTTTGCTGACACCTGCACACCTCCTGTGTGGTGGGAGTATCTGTGCCTTTCTCTGCTCCAGGGCGCTGACAGCAGAGATGCAGCTGAGGGACCATTACCCACACAGGGTGGGGCTGCAAAATTGGGACCCCGCTGAAGAGGTGAAACCTGCTCATGGCCTTTCCCTAATAATTTTTCTCCTTGACGAGTTTTCTCCTTGCTTGATATTTCCTCTGGTAGGAAAGGGGGAGGAAAACTACCACCACCAAAAAATCCATGCAAGAAATCTGGGCCTCATCTACTCTTCTGTTAATTAGCTGTAAAGAAAATAATAAAACCAGACAGCAAAGCAAAAGGCAATGGAGGTAATTGGGCCGGGCTGCTGAAGAAGCAGGAGCTGTGGGAAATGGGGAGACGGTCACAGAAAGCATCGCCTTGCAAACAGCCCCAGATTTCTGAGGTCTGTCTCTCCCATGAGCTCCATGTTGTAGCAAATCCGAGTAGACGGGGTAATTACCACAGCTGTGTTTTGTGCTGGTTTAAGAGATTGTACTTTCCTGGCTGCCTTTGGAAGGCAACAAGAGTGGCAGGCAGCGTTCCTGCCAGCACAGCTCAGCTAAATCCACTGAAACAAGCAAGCAATCAGCATTCTGGTAGAACTCCCTGTGTGATTCTTGTCTGTTTCTTTTCAATGACAAGTTTCTGAGGAACACGGTAGCATTTTAAAACCCATACATACGGCCAAAAAAAGTTTGTGGACCTTTCCCTCCTCCTCTCTAGCAAATACTTTGCTGCCTCTTTTACAATGCTATTTCGATTGATGTAAAGCAAAGATAAGAAATGTTTGCCTGTGCTGCCTCGCTCAGTTTTCCATGTGTGGCTTTTGGCTGATTTGCCATGTGTCCCTGATGAGGTGACCATCTACTTTTGACTGAAATATCTGGGTCCTCGTTTGGTTTGTTGGCAACCTATTAATCTCCTGTTCCCAATGTCTTTACTGCTCTGGTGTGTTTTAGTGGTTTGTATTTGTTTTTAACAGAGACTGGTGCTCAAAGCCCATAGGTCACCTCTCCCTGAAAACCTCTCTCATTAACTGTTGGAGCTGGGGGAGGTCCATCATTTTCTTTCCTCTTGCTCTGGCATTCTCTTTCAAAGGTATGGAGAACTGTAAAGCAGCAGAAGTAATTCTGAATCCAGGATCACATTATTTATCAGTAATGCTTTGCCCTTGTTCATGTCTTTGAGGACTTCAAGACTTTGAAGAAATATCATCTCATACATTGATTAACTGAGGCTCAGTTTTCACTTTACAGAAATTTTTCTGTAGAGCTGGTTTTAGGCCCATGAATTCTGCCTTCTCTGTCACTCCCTCCCTCACTCCATCCCTCCCTCCACAGTTAAAAGAAGACACTGGTCTGGCAAGGTTATCCAGGAAAGGAATCCTTTGAATCTCATTCTGTTCACAAATCTTTTAAACTAGTCTGGATGGTGAAAATAAACCATCCTGTAAGGGTTTGCCTTGTAGAGCTGTGTTGGTAGTACTGTTGTGGCAGCTCTTTCTAAATTCAGCTAAATCCTCAGACAGGGAGGTTAGTAAGCAGGAATGCTGGGACTAGAATAAGAAACTTCCTGAGCCTGGCCTTGTATGCTGGCCAGGTGACACTCTGTCTGCTAACAAAATAGTGAGGGACGCACAGACAGAGACAGTACAGTTGAAAAGGGAAAAATAACTTACAAACAACCTTAAAACAAGCAAACGCTTTCAGGAAAGATCTTTAAATGTGGGAAAGGAGAAGTCTTTTCGGCTGTGGCCACGTGGGGTTCTTCCATGTTTGATACCAAGAGGAAGTGGCCTGCTCCAAAAGACATAAACACTAGGACAAATCATTGTTTTTCAGACTTTAAAAGTAACCAACTAAAAATGCACAGGCCAAATTGTCCACAGAGGAATGTCAGCACAGATCCATTGGTCAGGGTAAGCTTTGCTGGGGAGAGTGGGTGCAGAAGCAAGTTCAGCAGCACCCTCACAGAGCAGGCAAGTGTCTCTGTGTGACTCACCTCCTAGCCCCATTGATAGAAGTTACACCTCCCATTAGGAAGCTGCTCTCAACCCCCATGAAACATGGGCTCATACAAAGCTAAGTATGGCCCAGCCAGAGGTGCCTCTGGGGTCATCCCACAGAGTCCTCCAGGGAGTACTGATGGTTATTTACTCTGGATACCACCCATTTCAGCCTCAGCTGGGCGTATTTTACAAGCACCATAAGATATTGCTCAGCATTATGAGACTGTTCAGTGTCCTGTTTCTGTATGTCCAGGGGAGATATAAAACTGTCCACTCTCATTCCTCTTGCGATGTTTGCATTTGGGTATAAGGCCTGGAAAATCTGCCTCCTTCCACCTGCCTCATTGCTGACTGTCTCCTGTGTTCACTGCTTTGGAAATTAGCCTGGATTCTGGCTGCCTCTTCCCAGTTTTCCTTCCAGGTCTGATCATTGTCCTCTGTCAAAACTCATTTGCAAATGAGACCTTGTTTTTAAATACAGCCTCACATTCCAAATGCAAAGAGATATGCCTGCATTTACTTTATCAATACCTAAAAGTCTCAGCATTTTTAGGTCTGGCCACCAAGGACTCCCTGGTCCATACCTCATGTAGCTCCCATCTCCCATTGCAGAGCTGGAATTCCTGCAGCACCTCCCAGAAATCTCTCTGCAGGTCTGGGAGATCAGACTCCTTACAGCTGTGGTGCCACCAGAGTGGACTTTTGGAGAGGAAACCTTGGGTCTGCCAGGTTGCTCTGGAATTTGGCTCCCCTTTTAAGCAGCCCTGGGGCTGAAACTCTGGCAAAGTGAGGGATTCAGCTATGGTGTGCTGGAGGGGAGGGAGCTACACAGAGAGGGGTGATGCATTTTGATGCACATGGACTGCTGGCCTTCATCCCTATTCAAATTGGTTCTGGGTGTCTAACCAGCATGGAAAAAAACCAGAACACACACACAAAACCCCAGGTGCTTGGCATAACCCTGAGAGGAAAATTGATACAAGACTTTTGTCTAGAAAACAAAAAATGCCTGCCCTACAGAAAATAACCTAAGATACAGACAACTTCAGCTACACAAATTACAGCACTAAAGATTGGGGTAGGATTGTACAAAGGAGTCGGTGGATTGCAGTTTAGGTTTAGGCATGAAGGCCATGGAGATCTACCTATGGGATCATGTGAAGATGCCCATAAATGCAGGTCACTTCATCGCAAGCATGAGTAAGGGATGAAAAGGGTTGCTTACAGCAGAGATGAGAGCAGGGCTGGAGTGGGAGCTGGCAAAGGCAGCCAGAAAAGTTTCTTCCCTGGAGTGCTATAAATGTTGGAAAAGTTGTGGCATAAACGTTAAAAGGGAAGTTTTTCTCTGCTGGAAAGAGTCCCTAAAGATCAGGAGTGTGGCAGACTAGGATTTTGACAGCTATTTTGGCAGTCCAACAGGGGAACTGGTAGGGTTGTGTCAGCTAATAAAAATTAACAAGGGGATTCACATATGGGTTGATGGGCAGTGTGGCAAAGAGCATCTGTGCTACATGTACCATATCTGTTTTGAGTGCTAACTGCTCTGACCCTGGGTCTTCAGAGACATGTGTCCAAACAGATGTCATCTCTCTGCTCAGCTCTCTCTCCTCTGCCATTGTCATCACCCCACCGATGTGCAGCACATTGTCCAAGCATGTTTTCTTCTCCTCTAGCTTAGTCCTCAGATTTACCTCCCTCTCCAGTTTGGCTCTGTAAACTGAGGCTCCCAGGGCATAAATAGCATGGCAGGTTATTAAACCAAAGGAGCAGGAGGGCAATGAAACAAAGTATGACACAGGGCAGGGGTGGTTCCTTCATTCAGATGTTTGGCAAAACTTCATTTTCTCACCAAGACATTCATCTGCTGCCACTAAAATCTTTCCCAATGTGTTCTCAGCAGTGCCTGAGCAACCTGCTGAGGCCACTGCTCTGTCCTGATCCAGTAGGTAGTGCAATCTAGATCTTCACTCTGTGAAGAGTGGGTGTGCAGTCTAGATCAAGAGCCTCCATCTCTGGTGCACCCATAAGGATGTGGAGCAGCTCTAGGGCAGTGAGTGGCTTCAAGACAAGCAGACAAATTGGTGATGGTCACACAGAATACAGGACATGCAGCACTTTTCATCAGCTGTCACTCCAGATGAGCTGAAAAGGATTTTGAAAGCCAGATAAAGGGATCACCACCCATCATGGTTCCCATGCAGAGGCTCTGCAGATAGGAGGCTAGGGTTTATTTGTTTTCCTAATTAACTAGGAATTTAGAAGGTTTGAAGCAATTGCACTTTGTTTTGTTTTGCAAGTTTGTCTCAACAATCCTTTTTGCCTGTGAATTTTCTCAGTCAGAACTTAGGTGGAGGGGTGGAAAGTGTTTATAGTGTTAATTATGTGTGCTGCTTATTGATCCTCTTCCCCAGGTAGTGAAAACCTGGGTGATGAATCCTTAAAAAAACTCTGGAAAAGATATATTTCTTTTTCTTTTTAATCACAAATCAAATATATAATAAAAGCAGCAATATCTTGTACTTCTCTAGACCTTTTACCTTCATAGTTTTCAAAGATCTTATCTGGAGGCAAAGCAGGTCAGAGCAGTCCTTGATACAAGTTACCTTTTCTTTCCCAGGTTGTTGCCTGCCCTTTGCTCACTCGTAATTCCCTGCCACCCTTGCCGCTGGCCAGCTCAGCCACGTCACTGAGATCCTGCTCTTTGGAAAGTGAAGAGATGCATCACAGACAGCTTTTTTCTAGACCTTGGGGTTGCTCTTCTCAATAAAGAACAGGATCTTGCTGACAGCCCTGCAAAGCAGGTTGTATGTACCCTTCCCTTGAACAATCAGCAGTGCATCACGTCATGCTCAGAGCTCGCCGCCTCACTCCCTTGCCTGTGTCAGGCTTTTCAAATTTCTACAAGAGGAAGAAAAAAAAAAAAAAAAGCAAGCTTTCAATCTAAAAGGCCTGCATCCAGTTCCTATTTTTTTATATCACAGAGAAAATGATAAGCCAGGATATAACGATGACCTATTTCATGTCTTGATAAAATAATTTCCTCTTTCTGTCATTTTGCTCAAAGAAAAATATTTTACTAATGGGAGCATGTAAGACAGAGCAAGAGCTTTTCTGTGAACTGGCTGATAATGCACCAGATTCAGCCCTGAGACAGACAACGGCCACCCTGTTGACCTACGTAGAGTTAAGCCTGTTTATCCCTCAGCTCAGAGCTCCGAAAACGACTGGGTTAAAACCTGCAAGATGTATGCACGTTATAGGGCTGAGGCCAAAACTTTGCAGACAGCAGCTATCTGTTACAGATCCCTCCATCAGTGCACACTCAGCCCAGCACCAACGTGGCTGTCCAGGAGCTGCTGTGACTTGCTGCTGTGGTGCAAATGGTGACAAACACACACACACACACCCCCCTCCCTGTCAAACAACCGGTTAGCTCATCCTCTCATATAAAAGGCTACTGTACTTGGTAGGGTACATTACAGTATAGGGCAACCATGCAGTTCTGAATGCACTCACGCCCCCCCTCCCCTAGCACAGAAACAATGCAGACCGTTGTAGCTACCTCACTGGAGCCCGTTTAGCTCAATGCATTGACTGTATTTGTTTACTGAAGGTGTTTAAAAATGTGCACATGGCATTTCTTGCTTGCAGCATTTGCACGAAGAGCTTTCTCACATCATCTTTTGACATCGTTCAGATGGATTGTCACCCTGTGCCTATAACCCGCCCTACTCATCTCCTACCTATAGGAGTTTTCCTTGTGGCTGTGCATCTTAATGAGTTCTCATCACAGCTTGCACTTGCCATTTGTCACTGCAGATAAGAAGTGACATTGCTCAGGCATCATTGTGCCCTCACTTGGGTCATATTCCGTACTAGTGTCAGAGATCACAGTACATCTGCTCACCTTCACTTGGCACACTGTCCAAGACAGAAATTAATCTGCTGTCATGACTTCAGCATGCCATGACACACTGCCCAGGATGGGCAAAGCCAACCGCCAAATGGTATTTATTGCATTTACCGTATGCTGACTTTCAGCATCACATGCCATTCCACAGCACTAAAAAGGTATCCGAATGGTATATGAAAGGTGATGCTGCTGAGAGTAAAACATAGTTAAAATTTAATTATAGTACCCTCTTCATTTATTTCCTTGCATAAATGTGGTATGAACCTCGTTTGGTCTATTGACTTTTCTCCAGTTTCTTTTAATGTGAGCTGGAAAGTTGCTCTGGATTTCAAGAGATGGAAAACTACTGACTGCTGGGCTCTGCCAAGAGAAGGGTAACAAGCATCTGGGCTTGGAGATTCCTCTTGACAGCTCTGCTCCTCAGGCACAACAGAGCTTTCTAACAAAGCTCATGTGTGGGAGACAACTTTCTTGGATGCTGCTTGGAACCTGCAGGATAAACTGTCAGAGGGAGTAGAGTCTTAAAAGCCATACCTTCTGTTGTGCCTTTCATAAGCACTGTCTTGCAGAGGTGCAACTGTGTACACGCTCAGAACCATGCAGAATGAAAATAAGACACTGGACTGCAAACGTCTCTGCCTCCCTCACAGCACCTCATCTCCATACTCCATGCAGCTCTTCAGAAATACTGAAGACATTGGTCCTTGTCTTGCATAGATCCTGACTACCTTCAAAGTTTCACTGCAGGGATTTGTTTTCAACTCAGAAGAAGGGACACAAATCACTGTGCAATTCACCCATTTTCTTCTTGTCTCAGTTGAAGGAAATAGAAGGACCTTTAACAATTTGTTGAAGTAAATAGAAGGACCTTTAACAATTTTTTGTCACAGTACCTAACTTTAATCAGGGATGTGATTTGTCATCTCTATCACTCCTACACCAAGCTATGCAGTTCACTGTTGAAACAGCTTCAGTGCTCAAGATGTTAACACCACAGGTAGCTCTGAGCCCCTTTCAACCTTTACAGCAGAGCAGACATGCAAAGGTTTCTCCCCCTCTTTCAGTGAAACATCTGCTGGGCTGAAGCTGCCTAACGCTGAGCTAAATGCTGTGCCTTTGCAGCCAGGTGGCTGTGGAGCATGTAGGTTTTAGGGCTCTGCTGTGGAGGAAGCAATCCCAGGATGAAGTGCAGCCACAGACTACTATGGTGGTAACCTTTCAAACAGCTGCAGCTGTTTGCAAAGCAAGCCTGCACCTACAAATGTAATGTTTTTCCCTTTCCTGACAACAATCAGCCATATTAGCATTATCCTAGCACAACTGCATCCATGCTCTGGGGATTTATCTGCAACAGTATTGTTAGAACAATTCAGCTTTTCCAGGTAGACAGGCTATAATTACACTCAATTAAAATAGAATGCTTTTGTTCTAACCCAGGAATACCCATGAGGGCTTGCACCAAAATAACCAAAGGTACAAATTAAGCCATTTCTGTTATTTTAGTACATGCCTGAGCACAGGCAAGCTCCCACTCCAATCCTTCTGGCTGTCAATCCTGGCAAAGCTCAGCTGCCTAGGTGATCTCCTCAGGCTTCATCACAGGGGGATCAATACAGGAAAGCACCCGATGGGGAATCACTTCTTGGTTGTAGATGGGTGCCTTTTGATGCTTCTCTCTGATGCTAACTCCCATACATGACAGCACCATCTTTGTTTATTGAGGGCAGGGTAACTCTGAAAGGCTGGGGAGTCCCACAAGAGGGTCAGAGGCACCTATGGGTCTTGAGCGTGATGGTCACAGTGAGCCCGTGTTCAGTTGATTGCTGAGCTCCTTCCCTGCCTGGCTGTGCTCCCTGCAGTGAATGTGTGGGTGCTGCTGCCACAGCATGGGGCTTCAGGAAGCTGTTTCTTCCCTTTTCCTCCAACTGCATGCATCCAACCTAGGGTCTTCCCAGCTGCTTTCAGTCAGGGAGGACCTTGGTTCTCTCCCTGCTTTGGAATGCCCAAAACACCAAGTGTTTGGGTGCCACAAACCGACAGAGAGCCACAGTGGCTGTTCCTATTAAAGGGACCAGGCAACACGGGAAAGCAAGATCAGCTGTACCAAGCTCTTTTTCCCACAAGGCATGAGCTTTGTAGGACCTTCAATGATCAGAGTACACAACTCCACAGGAAATAGAAGCAAGACAACAGGTCTGTAGGCCAAACATTTCCAGCTTTTCCAGAGAGCACGGGTGAGGCAGTTGGGGCTCAACAGACAGCTGTAGCACATACTGCAGTACAAAACCAGCTGCATCATGTGGGTTTCCATTTCAGTGGGCGAAATGGGGAAACAGCACTTAAGGTTGCACTAGGAACTCAGGAATGCTGAAAATGGTCAACTGAAATCCTGATTCTGCCATAGACTTGTCACTACTGATTTGGGTAATCTGTTTAAAACACCCGTACTTGCTGCAAGGAAAAAGAGGATATCAGCATCTCTATCCCAGATTCTCCAGGTGACACTGCTCACATTTGCACCGTGCCGTTAGGGTCCCCAGAAGAAGAGTGTTAATAACGTTTGCAATTTAGGGCAGGGCCAAACTTTTCAGCAGCCTTTTGCTTTCTTTCCGCAGTTTCTTTCCTTTTGCAAAACCTTCCACGGCCAAATTATTTAAACGGTGCTAAAAATGTAGCAGTCCCCCCCTCCCTCTCCCCCTTCCCATGGCACATGGCCCAGTTTAACAACCCCCCAGGCCTGCTGGTGGGAGCCCACTGCCGCCACGGCCAACACGCTCACCGTACCTGTCGAAACTCAAGCGTTCTCCCGCCCCTGGTTAAGTCCTATTGACTTGAGGATACGGAGGAGGTCGAGGGGCGCAGCCCCCCCAGAGTCCCCGTGGCAGCGGAGGGGCGGCTCGCGCTGGAGCGGCGCCGCAGCCGCTGCCCAACCCCGCAGCAGGGAACCCCGCGCGGTCGCATCTCCCGCCCCCGGTCCGCGGCGCCCCGCTGAGGGCCAGACGCACGCTGAAGTCCCGCTTAAGTTCCGCTCCCGCACGGCGGCGAAGGCGTGAGCCGACCACCGGCAGCGGCCGCCAAGGGTGGCAGGGGGCGCTTCCGACGGGGCGGGCGGCGCGTCCCCGTCGCGCCAGCCAATGGAGGCGTGCGGCTCGTCGCGCTGTGCGGCGGGACCAATGCGGGGCGCGCTCAGCACAGCGGCGCGCCTCTTGCCCGCGGCCGTCGGGGTGGGGGGCGCGGGTGCTTGTGGCGCCGCCTGCCGGACCGGGCAGGGCCGGGGCGTACGGCGCCGGCTCCTCCCCGCGCGGCGTTATGTCACGCGGAGGCGCGGGGCCGGCGGTCGGGACTCGGTAGTGCGGAGCGAGGTGAGAGCGACGCAGTCGGGATCGCGCCGCCGCCTGCTCTAGGTGCCGCCGCCCGCGCTCGGGAAAGGCCAGCGGCGCCGGGGCTGGCTTCGCGGCGGCTGCGTCGCGCCCACCGGCCCGCCGGGGCCCCGCACCGCTCTCCCGTCGCCCCCGCCTCGCCCC
>VYZU01052955.1:0-18655 GCA_013401355.1 Ceyx cyanopectus | reverse complement strand
GGCGGCGGCGCTGGGGGCGGCGCTGGGCGGCCGCTGTCGGGCGGCGGGGACCGGGACTGGAGCTGCGGCGGGGCCGGGAGTCGGAGCAGGAGCTGGGGCCGAGCCGCGGCGCAGCATCAAGTGCGTCCTGGTGGGAGACGGCGCCGTGGGGAAGACCAGCCTGGTGGTGAGCTACACCACCAACGGTTATCCCACCGAGTACATCCCCACTGCCTTCGACAACTTCTCCGGTAAGGGTCAGGGGTGGCCGTGAGGATCGGAGCAGTGGGAGGGGTTCTGCCGCCACGGAGAGCACGGGACGCCTGTGCCTTTCTGCGGGGTCGTGTCTGGGTTGCTCGGGGCAAGAGGTGTCCAGCTTCTATTATTTCGTTATTAATTTATTTGGAGGCAGGACCGGAGTTAGACTTCCATCGCAGTCAGCAGCACCGGCTGCTATCCCGTCCAACGGAGCCAGGCTGGCAGCTGGTGTCGAGCCCGTTAGCGCGGCCAAAGCCGGGTTTTAATTGTGAGCTCTCCAGTCTAAAGCTGGCAGCTTTCGAGCAGATAGCAGCGCCTAAAGGGAAGCCCGAATACTTGCCTTGTCTCAGCACTGCAAAGGGGGAGGTTCTGCGTTTTCTCTCTGGTTCAGCGGGGAGCTTTTTCTATCCCGGGCATGGTGAAGATGTACGAGAGGATAATAAATTAAATCCTTTGTATCAGAAGAGTGACCCGGCTCGCTTGGCTTGCTCTCCCCGCTGCCAGCAGAGGGTTAGTTCAGTCACTGCCTACCTCATCTCTTGCAGGGAAACGAATCGGAAAGCCCTGAAGGGCTTGTACGTGTCCAAGTGTTAGCCATAGACTATCTTCCAGCTCTGTTAAGTTGATAAATCTGAACTAATTGAAGAGACTTTCAAAGCTGAAGGAGAGTAAATCTTCCTTCCTTTTCCTTTTCCTTTTCCTTTTCCTTTTCCTTTTCCTTTTCCTTTTCCTTTTCCTTTTCCTTTTCCTTTTCCTTTTCCTTTTCCTTTTCCTTTTCCTTTTCCTTTTCCTTTTCCTTTCCTTCAAATGGAAAATGTGTAAAGTTGTACTCACCACACTTTCCCCCCTCCCTCCTACTTTCTCTCCAAAGCTGTTGTGTCTGTCGATGGCAAGCCGGTGAGACTTCAGCTCTGTGACACAGCTGGTCAGGTCAGTGAAGCCACTTATTTGATTTCAGTGACAGCGGGAGGGGAGAAGTTGTTGCACAAAGTAGTCCTGCTAATAATGACTTCATGGATTTGAAAGGACTCCCAGTGTTTGATCATCTTACTAAACTGCTATCGTTTTTCACTGCTGCTCAGTCCACTGCTTTTCCCAGTGTGTGCTGCAGGGTGGGGGATGTGCTGTGCCTCCTTACAGGGGACTGGGCACAGGCTGCTGCTCTGCACAACCTGACTAAAAAGGCTGAACATATTGGGGATTCAAGGGCCACCTGGTTTTCTCTTTTGAGGGATTATCACTGTCCTTGCTTTTGCTCGCTAACTGCGGGTTTAAGAATTACAGTGTTTGGGTTGTACCCATTGAAGGCATCCACAGCTGCAGGTGTCTGGAGATTACTGTTTTTGAAGGGATAGATGCTTAAGGAAGAAAAAAGTCCAGGTCGTTTGTGAAGATTTTGTATTTGCCATTCCCACTCCCTTAAAATGTGCTGCTGCACTAAAGCTGAGGTTTATTTTAAGTCCTGCAGGTTGAGAGTGGCTGATGCCTCTCAGCTCCTAGTTTACCTGATACTTAAAAAGAGCCTGTTTCTTACCACATTCTATTTTCTGCAAGACCCAGGCTTGTACCACCTTGAGCAGCATGCAACATTGCTTGCTGAGATTGAATCTCTATAGTCTTCTGACTATATAGGTATTTGTCTTTATAGCTACTTTTGTAGGCAAAAGCATTTTGATACCTAGCTGGCATTTGACAACAGTAGGAGTTAGATTACTGTGAATCTTTGTGAATCTGGGTCTGTGCCTTCATCAAAACCAGGCAAAAAAATCTCAGTGGCCTTAACATCTAAACATATTTAGACAAGCTGTAACTGGGTGCCCTACTGAGGAGTGGGGTTTGAACGGCTGTGCAGAGCAGTGCAGGGCTGCCATGTCCCCTGCAAACCAGTGCTGAAATCCTACAAGCAGCCTTCTTCTAGGTAATGATAGAAAGTAAACGGGCAGAACTCTCCCATGATTTCTGTCCTGCTAAAAGGATGGGGTGGTGCTGCAACAGCCTTATCTATGCGTTTTTATATGCAAAGCGTGGCAGATGAGATTGCCATCGGGTGACAGCCTGCAGACAGGCAGTGTCCATGAAACGGGCTGGAGGAGGGGCAGGCAGGGCCGACCACCTCTTGCTTTCGCTGCCGTTAATGGTTAGGATGTTTGCTCTGGCTGTCCAAGTGCAGCTGGAATGGGTAGAATCACTGCCTTAAAACTGAGGGGGTTATCTAAACTGACAGAAGTAATCCTGAATAAAAGGTATCTAGCCAGATACTTTGTTGAAACTGCTACCATGAAATGACTGCTGAAACCTGCAGCTAAAAAAGCACTCCAGGGAGAGGAAGTTGTATTTCAGCATCACCAGTCCAAAGAGGCCTAGAGTCCAGGTAGGTCACGTACCTATTGAAATGTCAGGAGTGTACTTGGGACAAAAAGGATGCTATTTCATCTTGGTAGAAACCCTTAAGATCTGGGTTTGGCTTTCAAACCCATTAAATTGAGCCCTTTTGAGGTTTCTCACATAGTAAGAAGAGGCAATTACATGGCAAGGCGCCTTTCTGTAAATGTCCCTGTCGTTCAGAGCAGCAGCTCTCAGCAAATGTGGAGTTTCTCTTAAGCCAAGCAGCGAGAGCCTGGTTTCCTTTGAGGCTTAATCTGCGAATCAAGAGAGCTAATGAAGCTTGCTTTTTTGACTCGTGTTTTATAAATCACTATGTCTCTTGGAGATAATGCTGGAAGAAATTCATTCAAGCAGAACAAGACTTCGGAGGCTTCCAGTGGGCTTTACACTGCATATCCTGGGCCTCCAGAGGCTTTAAAGCAAAATTTCACATCTCAAAAATTAACATGGAACTTGCAATTGAGCAGTAAACTCTTGGTACCAGAGAGATGTTTTCAGATGTGTGTGTTCTTTGTACTTTAAATTCAGAACTTTTGAGAAATGGTCCTTTTTAATTAAAATGTCAGTGCTGCTGAGGCAAATCCTACCTGTTCAGGCTGCTAGTGTTACCCTGCTTTTACCCTGGTGTCAGCATAAAAGCATTCTGCCTGGAGTTAACCCTTGCTTCTTACTGCACTTGTCACTGATGATCAGCACGCCTTTGTTACCACGAGGTGTTTGACTTTCTTGTGGCTAGTTCCTGTAGCTGAGAAAAGCCTTGCATTGCTGTAGTTTGCACAGAAAAGAAAAGAAAAGAAAAGAAAAGAAAAGAAAAGAAAAGAAAAGAAAAGAAAAGAAAAGAAAAAGAAAAGAGTAGTTGGAAGGCCTGTTTGCAGTTTGTTTGATGTGGCATGGGTAGGAGGGAAAGGTAAAACTCTTACTCTATGCTATTGGCATGTTAAGCCTGCAAATTGTGAGTCATGGCTGCCATCACGTTCAAATCCCTGGGCACAATGGCAGGGAGATTATTCCCATATCCTGTAGGATGTTTCTCTCGGTTTGGGGTCAGGGCAACCCCAGACCGATAACAGACCGCTCTCTTTTAACCCCCCTCCCTCCCCAAAAGGGGAGAGAAAAAGGAATAAGGGAGAGAGACAGTGATTAGAAAAAGGAACTAAAACAATTTAATTAAAAAATGAAAATGAAGTATATACAAATATGTACAAAGCCAGTACTGAACCCAACCTCCCCCCGATGGTAATTACATCACCCTCACGGACGCTGTGGAGGAGCTGGACTCTGGCACCAGGTCTCGGGAGCGAAGACAAGAGCCAAAGCCAAAGGGGTAGACCGGAAGCGAAGAGGGACGAGAAGGGCCGGAACAGGGCGAAGAAGGGACCAAAAGGGCGAGCGAAGGGCATAAAGGGCCAAAAAGAGGGCAATCCGAAGGGCAATCAAAAAGGGCAATCCAAAAAGAGATCCAAAAAGAGAAGGCAATCCGAAGAAGGAGGCAATCCAAAAGAAGGGCCGAACTTCCGGACCCCCGAGCTTATATACTGGATATGACGTGTATGGGATGGAATACCTCGTTGGTCAGTTTGGGGTCACCTGTCCTGTCCGCTCCTCCCCGCAGGTGTGGTCTTTCACTTTCTGCACCCCCCAGTGCAACACACAAACTCTAGCAATGGCCTTGGTTTTGCATTCCATCCCTGGCAGTAACTGTAAACATGAGGTGTTATCACTGTTAGAAGCAGACACTGTCTGCAAAACATGCTGCTAACTTTAGAAAGTGCAGTTAGTTAGAAACTTAAGCTGAAAAGTAAAATCACTGAACAGAATTTGCTTGGTTTTCACCCAAACCAATGTTCTTAGGTAGTCACCGGTTTAAAAGCCAGGAAAGGTAAGGGAAGGTACACTTGCTGCTGCTTATCTGCTTCACTCTTGCCTGTACCTGGAGGTAGGGGTGTTGGCAGAGCACCTCTGAGGTACATGGGTGCTCCTTATTGGAGCGGCTCACTGACTCACCCCTTTGAAAGGTGGAGCTGTGACAAATATCTTCTCCCACCCATACTTTGATTTTTGGCTTCATTGCTAGTGTGCTGCAACCTGCTTCGTGCAGCATCGCTCCTTTGCTGCAGTAGGGCAGAGGGTCTGTGTACAAAGAGTGAAGGAAATATGTAAGCACTTGAAACAAGCTGTGGTGTTAGAAAAATCTCAGCTATGAGGGAAAGCCACCACCTTAGTCCTGTGTGCCCAACAGTGGCAGGGTGCCTGCTGGCTAGCAGCCATGTAGGGTGAGACCTGAGGCTGGTTATGGGTGACGACTTCTGCTCCTAATGTGTGTGGGCTTGGTGCTGATGTCAGGGTGCCTCTCAAGGTGTGGCAGTGGCAGTTGATCCTCAGCTTCCCCAGAGGTCAATGGCAGGCCAGAACTGGGAACATAACAGGGTGTTCTCTGTGACTGATTGTTCTTTCTGTGCAGCGCTAATGTGATTTCATTCTACGCAGGATGAATTTGACAAGCTCAGGCCTCTGTGCTACACCAACACGGACATCTTCTTGCTGTGCTTCAGTGTGGTGAGCCCCTCGTCCTTCCAGAACGTCAGTGAGAAGTGGGTTCCTGAAATCCGATGTCACTGCCCCAAGGCACCCATTATCCTAGTTGGGACACAATCAGACCTTCGGGAGGATGTGAAAGTTCTCATCGAGCTGGACAAGTGCAAAGAAAAGCCAGTCACAGAGGAGGCTGCAAAGCTCTGTGCTGAGGAAATAAAAGCTGCATCCTACATCGAGTGCTCTGCTTTGACTCAGAAAAACCTCAAGGAGGTCTTTGATGCAGCCATCGTGGCTGGTATTCAGTACTCGGATACCCAGCAGCAACCAAAGAAATCCAAGTGTAGGACTCCAGACAAGATGAAAAACCTCTCCAAATCCTGGTGGAAAAAATACTGCTGTTTTGTATAGGGATTTCAAGAACATGAGTGCTGCTCTGAGGAAATCACATAGAGGCTATATTAGCTGAAATCTCATTCTGTATTGTCCTGAGTGTATAGTGTAGATCTGTATATATGTATATATTGCTACTGGATATCTTAGTTGTCCTTTCAAGGGTGTCAGAAGGATTCTTAGTTAAATAATTGCTACAAATCAGGTATGGCATCCAGCTTCATGACTAAAACCTCTGACAAAGGATGAAGAGCACCACATGTTTGTGAGGGTAGAAGGATTTGTCCAAAGGATTTGACTTCTTGTGTAATAAGGTGTGTGTAAGAGGAGGAGAACACCAGAAGCCTTTGCTGCCAGGGCTCATTGGAGGAACGCATGAGCAACGATGGAAATGTAGACCTCTGTACATGGACGATCAAAGGGAAAATAATACTGTGCCTCCTAACTGACATTTGTAGTTTTAAAACGCCACTCCTCCATGTCTTCTGAAGCCAAGGCATCACTTTAAAAAGGGTACATGAGAGGTGTAATCTATATGCAAATGCCGTGGTTGGAAAGGTCATGAATATACCTTCAGAATGCGGTAAGGGAACCTAATCCCTTACAGAGCTGACATCTCATTTGACACCTCTTAACTTTGTGAAAGTCCTTTCTGCCCTCCTTCCCCTGCTTTTCCAGGAAGTTGAGTGGAAGCCTGAGAACACAACCAAGTGTTAACTTGCTACCTCGAGCAGTGGCAGTTTCCTCTGACATGACAACAGTCCATCTACTTCAGCTGAAAGGAATGTAAATGCTGTTGTGTTGAGGTTTTCTTTATTATTATTATTTTGTTTGTTTTTTTTAAAGAGATGTAACAAATAACCATGCAGCACCATCTAAATGGTATCTAGTTTTAAGTCTACAAATTTACAGCCAAGAATTTCAGGATGTCCCTCCTTACCTTTTAAGGCTGCTAAACAAATAACAAATAAGGCAGATCAAGATATATAACAAACTGAACTCTAGTTTCTAGAGGCTGATGTGTCCTCTTCATGATGCTGTTTTTAACCAAGTTACTGTTTTCCTTCTAAAGGCAGCAGTCACTTTGGATTGACTCTTTTCCGACCTCATAGTCCTGAAACTGGCTAAGGCCACCCTGGAAATTTATTTATTTTTTTAATTATTTGTTTGGTTTTTTTTCCATATCTGTCCAAGAGATTAACTAAAATGTGCCTAAGATGTATCTGATAACATAGTGCAGAGTTGAATGTGACCTATTTGCTGACTAAACCTGGTTTCTACTAAACTAAACCTAATTTCAACCCCAGCGAGTTCCAAACCCGAGGGAACGTGACTTTCTACAAGAAACAGTATTTTAACTTATTCTGCAGAGGACATTGAGTTCATGCTGTCTGTCTGCCTTTTTGTGACCCTGACTATTTTTTTGTTATTCCCCCCCCCGCCATTTCAAGATCAGGGGTTTTCAAATTATTTTTTTTTTCCATCAACCATAGCCTTGAAGTGACCTTTTTCATAGTCTTAAACTAAACTGCAATGACAGAAAGCTGGACCCCATTTTCCATCAGAAATCAATCAACGCCTGATACAAGGAAGAACTGTGGAAGCCATCTGAGTTGACAAAGCTGACCACAGTTTACCTCCTGGCCCATAAAAGAAGATGACACTACGTAAATGGATTCTGGGCTTTCTTGGCATAGGCTCCAGAGGCAGTATTTTTCCTCCTGTACAGTGAAATGACTGCAGAACATGTAATGTTCCATCACTGAAAACTTGAAAATGGGATGGAAATCTTTACCTAGGGCCTGATTCAATAAAAGTGTTTTGGCTTCTGCACTGTAACAGCCTGGAAAAACAGTTTTCCATAGCACAGAAGCTGGATACGTTTAACTTGGTTGCATCTAGTTGGTAATGGTTTAATGTTTATTGGTCATGAAGTTAACATCTGAGCTTTTATATTTCTTACTCGAATGCTTTGACAGGATTTCAGATACGCAGTCATACCATCATCTTGGAGAAAAAACAAAGCCGGATTTCTCTTGTCTGCTTTACTTCTCTGTAAAACGGTCTCAGTTGATCAAAAATGTGAGGTTGGAGACAGGCTTGAATCCAAGCATCTTCCATTTGCAAAAGTAACAAAATTTATTGTGCAAGGTCATACTGCTTTGTATCATGCTGAACTGGAAGCAGTAGGTTATATTTTATAATCAGCCTGTTTCATTGTCTGGAGTAGCATTACTTTTAAATGTAGCCAGCTGTGACTGTTTCTGAAAATGTGATGTATATACAGCTTCTTATAGCCCTTTACTAGGTGTGTGTAAACTGAGGTCTAATAACTTTACAAATAACGCTCTACACAGGGCTACACAGGGTCTAAGTTTTAGAAATATTACATTTGAAATTGCCAGTATTTTACAAGCGCAAGTGAG
Source organism: Ceyx cyanopectus (assembly GCA_013401355.1). Classification (NCBI taxonomy): domain Eukaryota; kingdom Metazoa; phylum Chordata; class Aves; order Coraciiformes; family Alcedinidae; genus Ceyx; species Ceyx cyanopectus. Next base: position 10,682 of record VYZU01052955.1, on the reverse strand, counting down.
GGTGAGATGTCTCTATGTAATCTATAATCTGATGTGCCTTATAAAAAACACACCTCTCTTATAAGTGTAGGCTATATTCCGAAAGAAATATTTCACATGAGAATGATATAAATAAGGTATTTGGAAATAAATTCTGCCTGTGTATGTGTCTGCCTCTGCTGCTGTCCAGGGGAGGCTGGAGGGCAGTCCTTGGCTATGTACTGTGTGGATACTCAGTAGGGAGGGAAGTGGCTGCTCTCCTGGTGCCCTGACAAAAGGCCTCTGATTAAGAAATAGACCTTTTCCTCATGCTGCTCTGTCCCCTGGAGGCTGGGCTGGGTGGGAAGGGTGGAATGGCAAGCTTTCTGCCTTCCTGGCATTATGGCAACCTCTTGCTGTGGGCCCACAAGACTTAGGCAGGCTCATTGTGCCTGGCCCCTAAAAGCAGGATGAGCATCAGGAGAAGCACAGCCTGGTCAGGGACACCTGGAGGAACACTGGTGATGTGTCACCTGCCACAAGTTGTTCTACATATGTGCCATGGGAGCCAGGGAGCATTTTGGAAGAACAGAGACTATTCCCTCTTGGCACCAAGGGTCCTGTCACCTTCTCCCTGGCTCCTGTCCCTTGTGCTAGGGCCGAAGCATTCAGTGTTTGACACTGTGCCTAGCCCTTAGGTGGCTGTGACACAGGGACTTTCTTCCCTTCAGTGATGTTACAGCTGCCTGCATCTGTTAGCTGAGTGGGGAGCAGCATCAAGACCCTTGCAGAGCCAGTGGTCATACTACAAAACTGCTCCAGAGAAAGCTTTGCTTTGGACTAAGGTTTGTAAACTGTCACTGCTGTGTTACTTCTTCTGGAAGCTAAGTGGAGCAGGCACACTGGGGTGGCATACTGGCATACATTTCCTATGCCACTCGTCTCCCACGTCGTAAGGCCGATGTATTTTTAATCATTGAAATGCATGTAACGTGCACAAAGTAGAGGAAGGAGATTGATGGTGCTGTTCATTTTCCCCATGGGATGTTCCTTGCTGAAACAGGAGTCACAGAATCACTATGGTTGGAATAGACTTTTAAGATCACCAGGGCCACTACTACACCACATGCTTAAGCACCAGTCTTGGCTTCTTTTCTGCTTTGTTTAAACAATACACCAAAGACTGCTGGGAGCCTTGTCAACCCGGTCATGCCTACAGCACAGTGACCTTGCCTGAGTGCCCAACCCAGTGGGCCCAGCCCAGTGGGCTCCTTTCTGGTGAGTATCTGGTGTTTAATCACTGTTGCCATTGCTGTTGCCTTTGAAGAATTGCTTCCACTGGGTTTATATATTGGACAGCATGAAGTTGGGGTGTGATTGCTGAAGATCAAGTCACCCCACAGAAAATCCTGCTACCTGTTTGGCCTTGCTTTCCTGCTGAGGCAGGCTGCTGTCTTGCACATCTCAGCTTCTAGGCAGGGCTGAGGCAGTTCAGGGCATCCTTTTACACCAGAGTACCTTTGTGCATGTGTTTGCTGCTGTGATCAAAAGGATCCTTCAGCTTTCATGCTTCAGATGGGCTGGCAGCTGTGGCTGATAAGAGCATACTGAGCGGTAAGCCCATACCATACATACGGTTGTCCAGGAATGCTGAAATCATTGACACTTTGTGATTTTATTTTATTTTCTATCAAAGTGCTCTAGGAGGATTCTTTTTTTTTTTAATTATGATTCTTTTTTTAATGGAAAAAGAAGTCAACTTTGCCATTTTCCCCCATGTATTTTGTGCACTGGACATACCTTTATGGTGTGATAGAAGGTTGCATAGAGCTATTGACATATGTGGCAGTTTTGTGAGAGGGTGTCTCTAAAGCAACTTCACCACACTCTTAACTTGGCTTTTTGTTTTCTTCCTGTACATCACATACTGACCACAGAGAGGGACAGACTGCTGCGGGAGGTGACATTTAAATATGACTGCATGCAGCTGATCTAATATTGTCATGTGTATTATCTTTAAGCTTATACACTCAACCTTGCTGAAACATCTGAGTACCTTTACAATTGAGCAACCTTTCTGAGTTCTAGTGCTCAGAGGTTTGTACAGAAGAGACCTCTGTCAGCTTCTGCCTTTAGTGTTGCCCTGGCATACAGCAACGTAGTGAGAGGGGAAGAACAACTACTCAGGAAAAGAGACCTTATAAACTCAGAAAAACTGTCAAAATGACTCCTGGTCAATGGGGAGTGATAGAAACTACTTTTGCCTACTTTAGGCATAAGAAATTTAAAAGTTCAGTTAGAGAAATGCATGGGGAAATGAACAGCCCCAAGCAAGGCTGTTAGGTACAAAATTGCAGCCTGTTCTTTAGATCTCAAAGCGGCGGATAGCTGGAACTGGGAGGAAATAGTGTTGCTCACTACGGGGAAAACTCACTCTGTGTTTTCTGGGTTCTTATGCTCTCTGCTGCCTAGGAACAGGATGTGGGATGAGGTGGACTTTTGGCATCAACCAGCATGGCCATCCTAATTATTGAATGATTTTGAAATAGCAGGATGGGTTTCAGGCCAACAGCAAGGCCCCAAGAACCAATAGGACCTTCTGAAGCTTTAGCTTCTCACATTGCTGGCAACCAGTGGGAAGATGTACTGTGGTGAGGGGTGTTCATTAACCTTTGAGCACAGTCCTCTATGGCATGACCTGGGGATCTAGCAGTTGTGTAATTCAATGGATGCTACCATATGAGGCAGAGTATTCTTCAGTGTTACTGACTTATTTCTACACATTGTTTTGACAGGATGGATAAATCAGTGATGTATATGAAAAAAGGAGTAAAGCCCCATCTTGGACCATCTTTTTTAGTACAGCCCCATTTTTTATTTATTTTTTTTTAATTCAGTGAGGGAAATGTGTCTAGAGGAGGAAGTATGAAGAGCAGCCCTGCTGATCTGCAGGGGATTGCACCCATTTCCTGAGAAGCAACTCTGGCTCTGCAGGTCAGAGCAAGGAGACCTCCAGCAGACACCAGTTCAGCTGCTAATGGTGGGTGCAAGTGTCCCCAGGCATTTCTTGTTCTTTATGTTAGTGAAGTTAGGTGAAATCCTGACCTTATTATTTAGAGGCAAAATTGAATCGTTTCACCAAGGTCAGCAGTGTGCAGACCTGTAAAGCTTTATGTAGCCTGAAGAAGACTCAAACAGTTTCTGGAGTTGCAGCTATGCTTAATATTGCCTCTATATAGCTTTTTCTTCCTTGTTTCACTAGGAAGGATGACGATGCTCTACTGCTGCTCAGACTTTCACTGTTCTTGAGGTGCCCTTTCACTGCCCACCTACTTCAAAGTCCTCATAAATTTTAGCCTGTCATTTCTGAGCATAAGCATTAATTACCTAAAGGAGCAGTGTCTGCTTCACAGAGTCATGTAGGATTCCTTTGGTCATTCATCAGGGGACAGGCTTAATCACTTGGTTTATGCAATCCCAACTCAAAACCTCTTGTAAATTACTTTGCTCACCCTTTCTATAAGTTGTCATCATGAATCTCTCTGTGTACTTATATGATTTTTCTGAATCCTGGCCCACAAATTATTCAGTTAATTCCAAGGATCTTATTTAAATCCTTCCCTCTGGGGTGGTAATTTGAGCTACAGTGGCCTCATGGGGCTAATACGGATGGGATAAATATGACATGGGATAAAGCAGGGTCCAGACAGTTGCTGCATTTCTTGTCATAGTGGAATGTCCCTGTGTGTGCGCTGTGGGGCCACCTTGACTGTATCCCTGATGCCAGCCCCTGTGGTGGTGTTTCTTGTTAATGATGGCAGAAAATAAGTTCCAGGCAGAAATGTGATTTTTATGTTTTGCATTTCCATTTTCAAGTTGCAGAGTGAGAACTGCATGCACAGAGTCCTGTCTTTTGTCATGGCAGGTACTTGGTCTTCCATGGTTCAGCAAAGGTAATAACACCATGAAACAGCTGCACCACTTTCCTCTGCCTCGCTACACCTCGTAAGCTTTTGGCTGAGGAATACTGAACAAGATTTATCTGAGGACAGTGAGACAACAGCCCCCTCCAGTCATCCTCTCTTTCCATGGTTGTCTCTCCCCCTGCATTCCCCCTCTATAGGCAATTTTCTCATTTATTTTAAATACAAAACAGTGTGTTGCCCGAAGCCTGGTGCTGAGTATTTTTCTGCTCTCTATATCCCATTCTTCCATCTTTTGAGCTCTGTCATGGCTTTCCCGCATTTTAATTACGAGCTCAGCAGGCTTCAGGTCTCCTTGTTCCTCAGGGCTAGGCAAAACCACTCCTTTTTCTTCCCCCTCATTTTTGTAATCTGCCACAAGCCACCTGGGTGAATCTGTGGCAAAGACGGGCATTGTATCATAGAGCAAAGACTGAAGATTGTGTGGTGATAGCAAAGGGGTAAAGTCTCTCCCAGTGCTGGCTGTTGTGGTGGTGATAAAACGGCACTAAACGCCTGTGTGAGGGGCGGCTGTTGACTTCTCCGGGTGAGGGTGCCTGTATCTGCTGGGCTACAGGCATAGTCCTGGCCATTTTCAAAGGTCTTTGAAGTACCTTCTGACAATCTCCTCTGTATGATAAGAGGTTGAAGGGAGAGGAAGGAGTTCCTGGAAACAGTTTCAGCAACACATATGTTTATCTAGGCTGGGTAACCCAGAAGGAGGCCAAAACCTAGGCTGTCAACACCCGAGATGATATGCAGGGATTCAAGCAGAAAATGCAAAGTAAGGTAAAACCTCAGGTTTTTAAAGTCTAAACCGATCTTTTTTCTAACCTCTGACTCAAGCCTGCAGTTGTATGAGGCAAACATTGATAGATATATCCCTGCCTGGTCCTTTCATTATCTTGCATGGCTCTGTGCTTTGTGAATTTTCCTTCTCCCTCGCCAATGTCTGTAGAGCAGCCCAGGACAGACAGTCCCAGAGGTCCCATACCAGCTTCATAAAGAAGTATTTGTTTCACACTGAGCTCCTATTCATTCATGACCCCTAGCTCCAGCATTATAGGAAGTGGTGAAGAACAGTTAACAGGTAAATAGGCCACCAGGTGACCATACAAATTACAGTGTGACTTCATGTACTGCCTTCTCTGTTTTGTAAGCTATCATTGCATTTGGTTTTTTCCTCCCCAGCTGAAGAACCCCTGCCTTTTTTTGGTGTCTTCTCATGGGACAGTCAGTCCATCCCCTTTTGATCTTTTCAGCTGGTGCTGCTCCAGGTGTCCCCTAAGTCTTCGTCCCACTCCTGAGGGGTAGAAAGCAGAGCCTTGGACAAAGTCTATGTCCCATTGTTTAGTTCTTCAGCATTCTTCCTAGTAATGGCCAGCATTTTACTGATGGTGTTTAAACAAGATTTTAAAAAAACTTCTGGGAAATCCAGCCATATCATATCCCTGGGACCTCTGTTACCCCCAAGCTTTCCTTCACCACTTACATCTGCAGAAGCTTTCCAGAAGGATTTCCCTACAGAGAAGGTAGATTGGCACTTTCCCACCAGACCATGTTGTCATTTTGTTACTCTTTATTTTATTCAGCACCTACCCTCCGGGTAATCATATAGGAAATTGTTGTGAGAGTGGCACAATAGTGGGAGGGAGAAACTGCCCACGGGTTTCTCTGATACACATTTTTCTAAAAATCTTGCCAAGGCTTAAAGTCAAGTGACTGCTTTCTGCATGATTCCCTCCATCTAGAGGACATGGATAGTGAAAATGTGCACCCAAGTTCTAAAAAATGCACTTGAATTCTATAAGGCTCCACTATGATAGGCCAAGGTTTTCAGTTGTGACACAAGTTTTTGGTCACTTTGGCAGGTAGCATACCAAGGATTGTTCACAGGTTTGATGATCACTGACCCAGTGGAAAGGAAGCTCCTTTATCATTATTCTGGGTCTGATTGAACAAATGCCCAGTTGCATTTTGCCCTTAGGAGTTTGATACTTAAGGTAGGAGGCAGAGCAGCAGCAGAAAATAATATTCTCCTGCCAAAGTGCTTTGAGAAAAGAGTCTCCATGTCCTTCTTTAAAACATAACTTAAAAATGATTTTTGACCTACTGGACAAATATTTTGTGCATAATGAGTCTTTTGCCCAGTTAGAATGGAAACAGCAAATGTTATCAAAATGACATTGAAAACATTTCCATAATAAATTTGGATGTGACAGGCACTTGTGCAAAAGTGATATTTGTGGTGGGGTCACAAAGAGCAGATTAAGCCTAGTAATTTAAAAATATTCCTAATTTTCTGGGAGATTGTGATCGCAGGCTTTCAGCAATATTTATCTGCGGTTGCTTGACTTCAGGCAATGGGGATACTTGATATACTGTTACTCCAGGATAGGAAAAAATGGAGTATGATATTATTATAACTGCTATTTTTAGCAGGAAAATGCAAAAGAAGCAGGAAGGTTGGACTCTAACTTAATTTTTAAAGAAATGAAACTCCCTCTTTTTGTACTGGGAGCTCACTGTTAGGATTCAAGGAACAGCATGTAGAGATGATCAGAGAGAGTCTTTACCCCCAGTGGATCCAGAGAAGGAACTGTTACATTCAATTCTTTTGGGAGCAGCAACATCAAAATAATGATGAGAAAGGGATGGGAGGCACTTGGCAAGCCAGATGACAGAAGGATGCCTTGATAAGCACCATTGTTTGGTATCCTGTCCAGATTTTTTAAGTTCTTTATCTGAAGGGTCAGCTAAGCAGTCACTAAACCCCCTTAAAGTGCACACACTGGTCCTAATTGGGACCAGCTTGTTTTGACCGAAGGCTGCATTTATTGGTGAAGATTTCTGGCATGAACCAGGACTAGCGAACCAGGAAGCAGCCCCAGATCCTCATTGATCTGCAACAGTTCAAAGTGAATCAGTATCACAGCAACTTTTCTTAAAGATCCTTTGTGTCACTTCACTATGAGTCTTAACATTTATGAGGCTTGAAATTTTGGCCTATGCTTTGGATACAGAAGACCTTGGAGAATCACAGGATCACAGGATGTCAGGGGTTGGAAGGGAAGAAAGAGGAGAGAGGGACACAGGGAGAGAAATGGAAGTGGCAGCAGCTGAGCAGTGCTCTGTGGCTGTTGGAGATTCTTGCAGTCCTGACGGTTGTCATATCTGTAAAAAACAGGATAAAAAGGCATTTGAGGTTGTGAGTGCTAGATCCTAGGGTGCTGGTTTAATGCAAGTCACCATTTGCTTTGTAGTCCAGACTATTTGCTTCAGCAGAGTGTTTCCACAGAGAGGACAGCTGTTGTTGTACAGGTTCCCATTCATTTTCCCCTGACACACTATTTCTCATCCAGGCCCTTGTGTTTCTGATTAATTAGAAATCAAGGTGGCATAAAGATAGCACAATCTGGTGCTTACAAATAGATTTGTCTCAGTGGGCGAACCAGAGTAAAGGTTCTCTGGACACATGGCCTATAAAATTCCCCTGATGGAAGGACTTGGGGCTTCTTTTTTCCCCTCTTTCCTTTTCTTGGCAGTGTTACTCCCAAGAGCAGTAATTTACCTGGGTGCTGCAATCAGACTGGGACTTCTGATTCAAAGAATACTCCATTGGCTCACCCAGGTCCTCCAGCCAACGTTTCCTTTCAAAAGCAACGACTTGAGTGGGACAATGTAATAAATGGAAAACATCACTGATGGCACTCATTTGGAAAAGCAGATCATCTCATTTGTTTACACTACCACATGTTAATGGCTGAAGCATCTGTATTTACTCAATAGAGCTGGTGTTGGATTTGTCTCCATTGCCTAGAAAATCCCATTTAATTTTGTGAAAAGCTATCACTGTAATAAGAAGTATATCATTACTTGCATCACTTTGCTTATCCCTCTCTATTGTCTTGATCTGATGTGGTGCAGGTTTGCAAATATTTAGGTAGATTTGGCTTGTGTGAGGGGAAGAAGCATCATGTAATGGGAGAAGAAAAAGAGACAGAATTTACTATGTAAATGTGCTTCCTGACACCTTTTACTCAACACTTAAGTCTTTTGGTTTTATTTTCCTCCAGTATGCTGTGCACCCAGGCAGTTCAAACCTTTCTCCTTCACCTTTTATAGCTGCTATAAAAAGTAGATTTTTTGGTCCTTTTGGGCAGTGTGTTGCCACATTAGTTAAATAAAAAAAAATCATTTACTGCGACTCATTGGGCTGTGCTTAAAGATAGGATTGCTTTGGCTGGGTAGCTTAGAAAAGCCTTAGCTTTGTGTGCTTTCCCAAGCAGGCAGATAGGGCTGCTTATGTGAAGATCTGGAGAGTTNCTTCAGGCAATGGGGATACTTGATATACTGTTACTCCAGGATAGGAAAAAATGGAGTATGATATTATTATAACTGCTATTTTTAGCAGGAAAATGCAAAAGAAGCAGGAAGGTTGGACTCTAACTTAATTTTTAAAGAAATGAAACTCCCTCTTTTTGTACTGGGAGCTCACTGTTAGGATTCAAGGAACAGCATGTAGAGATGATCAGAGAGAGTCTTTACCCCCAGTGGATCCAGAGAAGGAACTGTTACATTCAATTCTTTTGGGAGCAGCAACATCAAAATAATGATGAGAAAGGGATGGGAGGCACTTGGCAAGCCAGATGACAGAAGGATGCCTTGATAAGCACCATTGTTTGGTATCCTGTCCAGATTTTTTAAGTTCTTTATCTGAAGGGTCAGCTAAGCAGTCACTAAACCCCCTTAAAGTGCACACACTGGTCCTAATTGGGACCAGCTTGTTTTGACCGAAGGCTGCATTTATTGGTGAAGATTTCTGGCATGAACCAGGACTAGCGAACCAGGAAGCAGCCCCAGATCCTCATTGATCTGCAACAGTTCAAAGTGAATCAGTATCACAGCAACTTTTCTTAAAGATCCTTTGTGTCACTTCACTATGAGTCTTAACATTTATGAGGCTTGAAATTTTGGCCTATGCTTTGGATACAGAAGACCTTGGAGAATCACAGGATCACAGGATGTCAGGGGTTGGAAGGGAAGAAAGAGGAGAGAGGGACACAGGGAGAGAAATGGAAGTGGCAGCAGCTGAGCAGTGCTCTGTGGCTGTTGGAGATTCTTGCAGTCCTGACGGTTGTCATATCTGTAAAAAACAGGATAAAAAGGCATTTGAGGTTGTGAGTGCTAGATCCTAGGGTGCTGGTTTAATGCAAGTCACCATTTGCTTTGTAGTCCAGACTATTTGCTTCAGCAGAGTGTTTCCACAGAGAGGACAGCTGTTGTTGTACAGGTTCCCATTCATTTTCCCCTGACACACTATTTCTCATCCAGGCCCTTGTGTTTCTGATTAATTAGAAATCAAGGTGGCATAAAGATAGCACAATCTGGTGCTTACAAATAGATTTGTCTCAGTGGGCGAACCAGAGTAAAGGTTCTCTGGACACATGGCCTATAAAATTCCCCTGATGGAAGGACTTGGGGCTTCTTTTTTCCCCTCTTTCCTTTTCTTGGCAGTGTTACTCCCAAGAGCAGTAATTTACCTGGGTGCTGCAATCAGACTGGGACTTCTGATTCAAAGAATACTCCATTGGCTCACCCAGGTCCTCCAGCCAACGTTTCCTTTCAAAAGCAACGACTTGAGTGGGACAATGTAATAAATGGAAAACATCACTGATGGCACTCATTTGGAAAAGCAGATCATCTCATTTGTTTACACTACCACATGTTAATGGCTGAAGCATCTGTATTTACTCAATAGAGCTGGTGTTGGATTTGTCTCCATTGCCTAGAAAATCCCATTTAATTTTGTGAAAAGCTATCACTGTAATAAGAAGTATATCATTACTTGCATCACTTTGCTTATCCCTCTCTATTGTCTTGATCTGATGTGGTGCAGGTTTGCAAATATTTAGGTAGATTTGGCTTGTGTGAGGGGAAGAAGCATCATGTAATGGGAGAAGAAAAAGAGACAGAATTTACTATGTAAATGTGCTTCCTGACACCTTTTACTCAACACTTAAGTCTTTTGGTTTTATTTTCCTCCAGTATGCTGTGCACCCAGGCAGTTCAAACCTTTCTCCTTCACCTTTTATAGCTGCTATAAAAAGTAGATTTTTTGGTCCTTTTGGGCAGTGTGTTGCCACATTAGTTAAATAAAAAAAAATCATTTACTGCGACTCATTGGGCTGTGCTTAAAGATAGGATTGCTTTGGCTGGGTAGCTTAGAAAAGCCTTAGCTTTGTGTGCTTTCCCAAGCAGGCAGATAGGGCTGCTTATGTGAAGATCTGGAGAGTTATTTGAAACTAAGAAGGAGAGAGGTAGGATTTTCTCTTGTGGTCTGGTTCTTTGGCCTGCAGACTCAGGACCCAAGTCTGCTCCTGGTTACACTGTGTAACTCTAAAGTAACTTGATTTACGACAGCCCACTCTGGATTTAACTCCCTGTAATTCATGGCCGAGTCTGGTCTTTATTATTCATTCTGCACCTAACCAATTTAAAGGGTCAGGGAAAATATCTGAAGAACAGAACTGCCTTTGATCTTTGGTTTAATATTCCTGCTACATTTTGCATACATAGAGAGCTATCATGGCCTTTCACTAAGAATTGTTCACCAAGGAGAGGCATAAGAAGTGGTTCCTGTGATGGTGAAGAAACTTCTGGGACATGTGAAGCGTAAAGTAGAAATGGGTGAAGGTGGAAAGATGCCTTTCTCCCTGTTATTCCTGCTAATACAGATTGTCATGGTTTGAGTGAGAACAG
>VYZU01052954.1:10151-22626 GCA_013401355.1 Ceyx cyanopectus | reverse complement strand
TTTTTTTTTTTCTGTTTAGCCAAATGTAAACACAATTGTTATAAAGATTTAAATTTACATAGATTAAATAGGACAAACTCCAACACATTGCAATGTTATTTTTTAACCAGTGCATCATTTGTTGAGTACATAATGGTAAGTTATTTAGATAGAAAAAAAATATGTCAGTCTTCATGTCTGTGAAAAAACAGGATATCATATGAAAAGTCCTCATTTGATAAGTTTATTTCTTATTTGTGATTGAGTTTGATAGGGAGTATATCAGATTAGATTTTTTTCCCAACAATTATGTCAGATAAAGACTTCAGCTGAGGTTATTCTCATCTACTATTATTTCAATGCTATGTGAAACTTGTGCAAGCATTTAGAGCAAAACTGTTTTTTTTTTTTCATTATAGATGCAGGAAATTAAAATGTTTTGAAACATTGCTGAAATACAGAGACTACTCAACCTGCAGCTTGAAAATCATTAGAACAAAGACATTGATTCAATTTGGGTATTAAATTCCCTTGCAGTAACCCACCAACAGTAAGGAAATAAAATTAATACTCTTCAACTACTATTAACTAACTGAAAAATCACTATTGACTGCTTGGTCTATTGATAGGTATTATGTAAACCTTCAATATTAAAAACAACTGATGACTCTTCCAGACAAGTTATTTTTTAATTTTAAGCAGCTAGGTCGAAAATTACCATCTTATTTGTGTATTATTTAGGTTCCTGTTGCCTTCATAGTCCTTTGTATCCATGTGTCCAAATCCTAAACTCAGTTAAACATTTTTCCCTTCAAGTGAGTCCATCATTACAAAACCAGTTCTGAATTATGTTATGCAGTTTACACAAACATTCATAGAGTCATAGAATGTCAGGGGCTGGAAGGGACATCAAAAGATCATCTAGTCCAACCCCCCTGCCAGAGCAGGATCACCCAGACCAGATCACACAGGAATGCATCCAGGCTGTTTTNACTGAAAAATCACTATTGACTGCTTGGTCTATTGATAGGTATTATGTAAACCTTCAATATTAAAAACAACTGATGACTCTTCCAGACAAGTTATTTTTTAATTTTAAGCAGCTAGGTCGAAAATTACCATCTTATTTGTGTATTATTTAGGTTCCTGTTGCCTTCATAGTCCTTTGTATCCATGTGTCCAAATCCTAAACTCAGTTAAACATTTTTCCCTTCAAGTGAGTCCATCATTACAAAACCAGTTCTGAATTATGTTATGCAGTTTACACAAACATTCATAGAGTCATAGAATGTCAGGGGCTGGAAGGGACATCAAAAGATCATCTAGTCCAACCCCCCTGCCAGAGCAGGATCACCCAGACCAGATCACACAGGAATGCATCCAGGCTGTTTTTGAATGTCTCCAGAGAGACATTCACCATAAATGCAAGGAGAGCACCACAATTCTTGAGGTGTATAATAGGTTTTACCTTCTATCCTTTCCTTGAGTCAGTTACATCTAAAGCTCATTTTCCATTCTTATTTAAGGATGTGAACCTTCCTCTGCAGTTTACCCCCAGTTATTTATCCTCAGTCTAAAGCAGATACTTCTCCAATAGTTTTTATATTGTCTTTGCAATAAAAGAGTGTTTCTCTTGTGAAATTCAAAGAAATACTAGTTAGCAAAAGGTCAGTTATTGTGATAAACTCTTCTGATTTTTCAGACTCTGCATTTCTGATTGCCTCATCTACTGTAGAGTGTGTTTGCTTAAAAAAGGTCACAGAGATGTTGAATGTTGCTGTTATGAGATGTATTAGCCTTTCAAACTGGACAGACCAAACTGCTAAACACGCCACAGCTGACTGCTCAAATGGTACAAGGACTAATGGACCACAATAAGCAGGTATCACAGCATGTTAATCTCAGTGTAAAATAGATTTAAGTAATGATTCTCCCACTTGGAACAGATTCCAAAATTAGTGCAGAAAGCAGAGAGCTTTCTGATCTGGTGCAAGGTCATCATGCACTGCCTTGAACAGATGCTCCCTATGGAATTTATTGTATGAAAGAAGGAATACCAGTTAATCTGATTTACAGGGTTATGCATAATATTTGTTATAAGCAAGCAGTTTTATTTCTCCTATAAATATGTTTGAGAACATTTGCACCGGGCGTTGTTGGTAGGTATAGGAAGAGCTTTTTGCAGAGCTTCTTGTACTCACATGTGAAATGATTTGTAATTCTGAAGAGTACATTAATAATGTGGGCAATTTTAACCAAAGGCAGTAATAAGCTATATAAAGTAGCTTTGTAAGTAAAAATAACATTAAAAAGGATGGCAGGTGGAAAAATTCTGTAATGATGCCTGCTGGTCTCCAAATGATCTGGTATGTCCCTATTTGTGTTCATGTGTGAGTAAACTCATGCCTGTTTGTCTGCTTATCATTGCTATATACTGCAGTATTAATGACACTTTTTTTGCTTTTGGGTATGGTTCCTGCATAAATCTTACTGTTGTTATGTTGATTTCCTTTCAGTATAAGCAGCTTAAAGCAGTAAATACTGGCTGAAATTCTGCAAACAAGATAGGTCTGGTTTCACAGTTTGTGTTTTTGCAGTACAAAGTAAAAAAAAAAAAATTTAAATTCTATTTTGTTAGGGTTTTTTTTCACCAGTGCACTCCACACTTTATAGAATTTATTTATTTAGGTATCCACTAATATATTTACTGTCTCTGTTTTATCTACAATATGTTACGTGATGGTATCCTGTTCTGAAATTATAGTCTGATTTAATCAACCTCCTCTCTCTTTTGGAAAGATAATTTAATATATTTTAGATATTTATATCTAAATATATATTATTTTATATATTTAAACTTTCACATTAAATATGTAAATTTATTTCCAGTGTCTGAAGGTTTCAAAGAGAAAAGGACCTACTGTGGTCAGCTTGTAGTCAACTTTCATAGCAAAATTAATTGATTTTTCTCTTTCCACATAATTATTTACACGCATTTGGCTAAAGCAAATTCTTCAGGATTCTCCATGAGATCATAAGAAAACCCAAGGAGTTATGTTTTTTTTTCCTAAGGTATAATAAAAACAATTTACTAGTAAGGTCTGTAGTTTAAAATTATGCCTCTAACCTGATGTTCAGGTAACAACCAGAACAGTGTCTGCTACAGTGTCTTGCTGGCCATGTCCTCACAAAGCTCTGCAATACACTGTCACTTTAACATGGCATAATGAGTCCTCACCTTTTTGTAAGGCACAGAACCTGGTTGAACGACAGTGGGGAGACAGTAAAATGCCTCTAGAATTCTGAGACACTGCATGAAATTACCATGTAATAGCAACAAAATATCAGGGGAATAACAAGGTGACAAATCAGGATTTTAGATCCTTGAGGAAGATTTTTTTTCTGTGTCTATGGAAAATGTGGTCAGTATCACCTGTTGCACTTGATTAGTGTTCAGAGAATCCAAAGAGAAATATTTACTCTTTGCTGTAATTCACAGCTGCTTTGTTATTATCTGCTTTGCTGTAATTCTGAAGCCAGGATCAAAGTATTGTGATCCATTGTACTAATCACTGTGGATACAAATGAAAGACACTTTCAGTCTCCAAGTATTCAAAATATTATACAATGAGGAGATGCGATAGCTGGATAAAATCAATAACAGTGGGAGATGAGAGAAGCAAAATAATAAAAGCCAAAACCCAACATGTTTTGTATAGAAGTCAGAATTTCTGCTACAGATTTCCCCCCTGATAACAGGAAAGAGTAAGGCCACAGTGTGCTTGCTAGTGGGTGGACTGAAAAGCAAAATAAAATGAGGTAGCTGCCTTGAGGATGTGCTGCCAGACTGTACAAAGTGTATTGTACTACTAATTAGTAACTGTTCTGCTTACTTGCACTGCAAAGTTTAAAATATATTTCTTATAGGCAGATAGAAGGTATAGTCATGAAAGAGATCCAGTAACATTACTATTCTTATGTTTTCATCCAATTCTTCACTCAAGCCTGTCTTCAGCAACCTGTTTTTCCTTTCCTTTTCCCTTTTCCTTATTCCTCATCTGTCCCTACTTATTCCTGAAACTTCTTAAACTTAAAAAAAACCCTTCTCTTTCTTTCTGGCCCCTCTGCTACTCACAAAACAAATCTCTACCTCTGACCATGTCTTCTATGAAGTCCATGGGTAAAGTGATTTTACTGTTGTTATGGATTGTGTATGAGTTTTGCTAGTTCCCAGTACTTCTGTGAAGACCCTGAAGAACTCAGGAATACCACTGAAATTTTTGTATTCTACATGAACAATGCCTGTCTAAGAGTTGAAATATATGGAAGCCAGGTAATGTAAAAGTGGAAGAAATTTGATATAGTTACTGAAACTTTTACTTGTTGCCTGTGGTGTTGGGAAGTAAGAAAGAGAGAACATACAAAATATTTGTTCCAAGGTAAATATTAAACTTCATTTAGTGCCTGGGGGCAAAGGAACTGCCTTCAGACACTCAGGCACACCAGCTTCCTGCAGTACCAAAAATAATGATACCTCTGTAGCATGCTGACCTATAATACATCTCTTAGGTCTTTATATTGTATATACTTGGTGACATGAATGCCACCTCTGAGGGCATCACACAGTGTCTTGTGCTTCCTGTCTCTCCTCCTCTCCTTGATTTGAAGTCCAAGTTTTGCTCTTCACTTTTTTATTAACCTTAACATTGGTTATCAATTCTCCACCTAAATAACACAGCTTCCAGACTCTATTCCACACAGATTAATAGAGCTGATGAACTCCATATTATCACCTCTGTGAGTCATAAAAAGGTTCATTTTCATTCTGAGCAGACTATAAACACAATCAATCCCATGAGGACCTGCATGTTTATTCAGGCGGAAAAGCTAATGGGCCTGTGGTCAAACTTCATTTATTTAATGTTCCTCAAGAACCTTTGGTCATTAATGATGTTGTTATGAGCATCATCAGAACTCTAAAAGGAAACTCAATAAAGCTGAGTAAAATTATCAGAATAAAATTAAATATTCTTGAAATGAAATAAAAATAGCTCAAACTTATAGAGGGAAAAAATAACATTGATAAACATGGGAACTGAACTAATTAAGCCACACAAAAAAAACCCCAACTAAATCTATTTCCCCAAACTGATAATAATTAGTAGTAATAACTTTCATTTATGTGCAATAACTCACCCAAGGATCTCTAAGTGCTAGTTAAAAATGAGTGTTATTTCTCATGATCACTGTTTTGGAACCTGAAATACAATATGATTAAATAAATGCTCCAAACTCTTTCTCTTAGCTATTGACAGAGTATAGAGACTGTCACAGTTCATTGCTTCTCAGATCTCTGTTCTGATCAGTTATCTGCCAGTGCTTTGTTGAAAGCTAGAGAAATCTTGGAGAATGATCACAATGCACAGAAAGTACATAGATGTAACATCAAGGCCAATACAGCACAGTATTTTTTTTTTTTTAATTTTTTTTTTTTAGCAGGTAGGAAGGGCTGTATCAAGAGCAGATTAAGCAGGAAACACTTTCCTCTCTGACTTTTGCTATGGCTTTGTATGAATAAAGTTCTAATAATTAATAATAATCAGAAAAGTTGGGGTTAGGTTTTTCTAATGACAAAGGGCAATGAAAAGCAAAGGGAGACATTATGATTTCAGAAAACTGCAGATAATCACTGATTAATTTTTGCTTATTATTCAGGTGACATATAGCTGTCCCTCAAGGGCTATTCCAAAAATCAGTTACAATAAAACCTAAATAATTAATCAATCAATCAATCAATCAATCAATCCATATAATACATATGAAACTAAGATGTTTTGCCATACAACAGAGGAAAAAATAAATGCCTGAGAAGCAGCCTAAGGGCTGTTCTGACAGGAAATGATGAAACCACACACTTCACTATGCACTGTCTATCTCCCTGCTTGCTTTATGAAAAGAAAGCCATTAACTATGAGTAGATAAACTATGTGAAAGTAGACTTGGAGGCAGAACTCTTGTCAATTTTTTGTCCTGAGATTTGGCCTCAATTGCACACAAAACTTATCCTTGTGAAATGTCTTCCTTGTTTAATATTAATGAAAGTAAAAAGTTACTTTGGAATAGTTGAGGCTTTCTTGTATCATGTTAATGGCAAATTTCTTGCTTAAAATCTTTGGGTGTCTGAGTCATAAATGTGAGGAGGAAATAGGGCAACTATCCTTATCCTCTTCAAAAAACACCCCTGCAGAGGAATTCCTACCTCTAAGCACAAATTAACACATCCTGAAACACAGTTTATTTGATGAAAATAGGAAAATTTTTCTTAACTGGCTAATAAACATTTTGTAGTATTTGGTAGTAAGCATAGAAAGACTGAGAGTTGGGATTGTTAGGCATAGAAAAGCTTCTGAGCAGAATTGCAATAAGGTCTCCCTATATCTTAATATACAAAGAGGTCTTATAATAAAGGCAGGGATAAATGTTTTTACCAAGGCCTATAGCTACAGGACAACAGACAATGATTTTAAACTGAAAGACAGATTAATTAGTTTGAACATAAGGAAGAAATTCTTTATTATGGGGTAGGACAGGCTGAAGGAGCTGAGGTTGTTCAGCCTGGAGAAGAGAAGGCTCCAGGGATATCTTATAGCCACCTTCCAGTACCTGAAGGCAGCCTACAGAAATGCTGGAGGGGCTGTTTTCAAGGGCCTGGAGTGAAAGGACAAGGGGTAATGGGTTTAAATTAGGGAAGAGTAGATTTAGACTGGATATCAGGAAGAAGTTCTTTACCTTGAGGGTGGTGGATCAGTGGAATAGGCTCCCCAGGGAGGTGGTTGGGGCACCATCTCTGGAGATATTCAAGGTGAGGTGGTTGGACAAGGCTCTGAGCAACCAGGTCTAGTTAAGGGTATCCCTGCTCACTGCAGGGGGGCTGGACTAGATGACCTTTGGAGGTCCCTTCCAGCCCTGTGGGCAGCTAGGACCTGGCGGTCGGAAGATATTGCGCTGTACGGGAAGATAGATAAGAACCCCCCTCTGGATAGCCAATAACGGCCAGTCTGAGATTTAGCAGACACTTGTGACGTTGTAAACCCAGGCTATAAAAAGCCATGCCATGCACTAATAAACGGCCATTTTTGCCACCCAACATATTGGTGTTAACGAGCTAATTGTGTCTTTACAAGAGAGGTTACCTCTCTTCTTACGGGAAGGTGTTCCCCGTCTCGACAGGAAGGATTCCTTGCTCTTGTGAGAAGCTAAGAGTTTGCCCCGCTTCCTGCAGGAGGGGTACCCCGTCTCAATGGGAAGGTTTCCTCGCTCTTGCGAGAAGTTAAGAGTCTGCCCCGCTTCTTGTGGGAAGGGTACCCCGCTTCTGGCGGGAAGGATACCTCGCCTAAACATTCTATGATTCTAGGTGAGACACTGGAACCGTTTTCTTCTAGGGGAATTGAAAGTATCGAAGTGAAGTTGGGTGGCACTTTGAGCAACCTGTCCGTGTTAGAGAGGTTGTACTAGATGGTCTTTGAAGGTCCTTTTCCAATAGGAAACTACTACTATAGAACTACTCAAGAATTTCAAAATAAATACAGGTAGTATTTATTGATGACAGTCTAACAATTCATGACATAGCTGGAATTCACTCGTTTTACCTCAATTTACTCATTTTACAAAATTTTACCTAAACACTTTTCCTTATGCACTACCTTCAGATCTCTCTTCTTCATATAATTGACTAGCATGTCAGTACATGTGGAAGAGATTATTCACTTTTTTTAATTTCTGCATTTTCGCTCTCTTATGTTGTGCAGAACAATGACTAGCCTGAGCTTACTGAGTAGACTACCTGATGTGACATGATAAATTGTCATATGTGACAGAAGACATTCTGAGAAGATGTCAGAAGTCATAGATTAAACTCCTTTAACACACCACACGTCTCAAAACACCTGACTATTCTACAATAAGACTATCTAAAAAAACCCACCTATTTTCATGGAAGATTATGTATAGCCAGTTTGAACTACTTACCATGTATACAAACCAGTTTTAAAAATCTTTGTCATCTTTCAACATGCCATGAAACTTCATAAAATTCAACCAGAGATAATGAATAGTCATAAATCAAATAAACATAATTACACATTTTTTTTCCTGAATGTCAGCACATTAATTGAGGTGGAAAAGTTTTCTAGGAATTTTCATGTGACAAAAGGGTTTTTGGACCCTAGAAAGTATTTAATCATTTTGCAGAAATCCACCTTTAGATATTTTTGGACACAACTCTTGACATGTGAGGCCATTCTCCAAGTTATCTTTGTTTTGTTTTGTTTGTTTGTTGGTGGTGGATTTATTCTTTATGTCTTTCATGAGATGACACAAGTAGTACCATTCTTCTTTGCAGAACAAGATATAGAGTCCAGAATTTTATATATAACATACTCAAGCTTTCAGTAAAGTCTTCTAGATTTATAAATGCATAAGCATACTAGAAATTTATGAGATCACTGTACATTAATTTGACCTTCTCACTGACTATGCTCTGAGGCTTCTTCTGTACCATGAGACAGGCAGAATGTGTTCTGCTTCCTTCCTTTCCCAAGGCTGTAACAAATTAAAGCTTGTACACAATAGAAATAAATAAATAAATAGATAGATAAATAGATAGATAGATAGATAAAAATAAAATAAAATGAAACCATGAGCTAAGAAATCACAAAATGTGTTTTTTATCAATCATAGCTACAAGTATACTTAGTCTAAAAATAAATAACTATTTTCAGACAAATGTTTGTGTGTATCTTGAGAACATGTGTGAACACATTTAAAACTATGAAAGCATTTTAACTATTCACTATGTCTTTAAACCCACTTAAATGTAGATAAGGTTTAAAATTGTTTCACATACATCCTATAGAAACCCATGCAAATAATTTTGTTCATGGTCTTAAGAAAAACACTTAATGAAAGAGATAATCAATGCTAGAATATAGAAGTCTTCATTACCTAGGCCCTATAGACCATGCTAATCCTGACCTCTTTAGCAGCAATAGTTCTAGAATAATAGACTACAAAGTGAATTCAGGACAGGCTTTCTTTCTTCACACTGAATGAGCTGTCTTGCATTATTGGATCTGTCAAATCTCTGTGTTATTTGAGCTCAGTTTTTGTGGTTGCATATCCTTTTATTCTGATATATGTTAATATACATTGGCAGCCATTACCATCTCCGGTTTTGTGAGTTTCACTTCAAAACAGTTGCCAAGATAATACATCTTAGTCTGAGGGCATTTCACTGATGTGGACATAGCATCCTCAAGGGACTCTCCTTAGCAGAGATGCTGTTTATTAGTGCAGACATGTACCTATCATAGCTAAATGTATCTCGTCTTCCCTGGCATCACAGAGATTTTAAAAGGCTGACATTTTTCAGTAAGAGTCCTTTCCTGCTTTCCTTCCAGAGATTCTGGAAGGACAGCTGGCCTTTTAGAAGTACAGAAGAATATATTCTGCAGCAGAATTTTGAAATATATGTTCCAAACACTACTAGATATTCAGTAAGTAATTCGAAAAAAAAAATAAAAAAGAACCATCAAGTTCTTTTGTTTTGTTTTCACCCCACCAGCAACCCAGGGTATCCCAAGTACTTAGTCCTTGTAGCTCCAAATTAACAAAGTATTTATAGATATGCTTAATTAAGGTAATCCAGTAAAGTCAGTTGGCTCATTTTTTTTACAGTTAAAGATGTACTTAAGATGTACTTCTGTTACTTTCCTGACAAAGTACTTATTTTCACTTGCAGTTGTTTTCCCTTCCAAGGCTGGTAGCAGCTTCTCCTCACTCTATAAATTTTCACTGCGTCCTGAAACATAAATTTGACTTCTGATCAGCTCATGATGTCAGCCTCCTTCACCTGCTTGTTACATATTTAAATAAGCACTTTTTCATATTCTATCATATCTGGGAAAAAATATTTCTTAGATATCTTCAAGCTCACTCCATTGTTCTTTTCAAACTTCTTCAGAACCATGATGCACCCACAGCTTAATAATGGCTTGATTGCTGGACCCCTGACAATACATTATTGCCTGTTGTGTTGTCAAGTCCCATTTTCCTTGTATGTGTGTGTTTTGTACTTTGATTGGAATATAATATCAGTTATTCAAGAAATAGAATCTCATCTCCTCTCACTTGGAAACTTCACTGTCATTGAGAGAAGGCCCCCCTGCTCTTCATTACTCTTGTCTACCTGACTAAAAAAAATTTGGGGAAAAGTGCTGTCAGACTGTTACCTGCTAGGTGACAAGGACACATATGGTGAAAATAGATGATATAACTGCTGCTAAGATGCTAAGAAAATGAAAAAAAAAGAAATAAATATGGATGGACATAATTATGCTATATTGACTTGTACTTTCAGTGCTTCAGTATTTCAGAGGACCTTGTATCTTTAAGTATATAGGAGCATTATATGTAGGACTGGGTTGCCATTTCTTCCACTTAGGAGCATGTCAGGTCAGCTGCTCAAAATTCCAGGACTGTTGTGTCAGTTTTGGACGTTTAAATCAGTAGACTGAACAGTCATATTTTAAAGTCTTTAGTGCAAAACAGTATTTTAGCTCTGCTTCCACAGCTTCTAGAAGCTTGTGAGCCTGGTGTGCAAAAGACTACCATAATAATGAGACATTCATAGTATAAGAAAATAAAACATCATCTTTATCTTTCAACCAGCAAACTTTTTTTTTTCCAGAGTATGAGTCTGATCATGAATAATTCAGTTAAACTTTTACTACTATATTGTATGAAGGAACAGATAATTTAAATACAAACTTCATGATCATTTGTGGGAACCCATCAACATTTTGTTGAAAAAGTAATGCGCTTTCTATTCTTGAGTTACTTGTGAACAGAAACTTAAGAAAACAAGGGTACGAAAGTGCTTTCTAAAGAGTTAAAGCAAAGTGGTGTCATCTTTCAAGATGTTAACCATTTCCTGAATATGAGATCAACAACACATGGTCTTGTTTCTTCACCAAATCATACAAGTAATACAGTACAAAAATATTATTCTGCCATTTTTTTTTTATTGAGGAGACAAATGTAATTTAGAATGTAATTTGTGCAACTTGTCAGGATGAGCTGACAGATATCAAAACAGATTTAAGTGATACGATCCCACAAATTACTGACCTGATCTGATCATGTATTTATAAAAATCTTTCAAAAGCATATTTCTATAAAGATTTTATGTTTAGGCTTTAGTATTCTCTAGAGCAAAACAACCATCTTTTCAAACATAGTATTCAGGGTTCAAAATTTATGGTGGATTTATACCAAGCTTGATATTAATAAAAAAGGATAGAATCATAGAATGGCTAGGGCTGGAAAGGACCTCCAAAGATCATCTAGTCCAGTTGCCCCTCAACTAGACCAGGCTGCTCAGAGCCTTATCCAACCACCTCACCTTGAATATCTCCAGGGATGAGGTCTCAACCACCTCCCTGGGGAGCCTATTCCACTATCCTACCCCCCTCAAGGTAAAGAACTTCTTCCTGATATCCAATATAAATCTACCCTTCTCTAGTTTAAACCCATTACCCCTTGTCTTTTCTCTATAGGTCCTCATAAACAGGCTCTCTCCAGCCTTCCTGTAGGCCCCCTTCAGGTACTGGAAGGTCACTAGTAAGTCTCCCCAGACCCTTCTCTTGTCCAGGCTGAACAACACCTGTCCTCATAGGAGAGGTGTCTCCATCTGCTGGCCACACTTTTCCTGATGCAGCCCAGGATGCAATTGGCCTTCTAGGCTGCAGTTGCGCACTGTTGGCTCATGTCCAGCTTCTCATTCACCAACATCCCCAAGTCCTTTCCCACAGAGCGGCTTTCCAGCACCTCATCCTCCAGCACACTGGAACAGGGTTATGGAGTCTCCCTCTCTGGAGACATTCAAAATCCACCTGGATATGTTCCTGTGTGATCTGCTTTAGGTGATCCTGCTCTGGCAGGGGGGTTGGACTAGATGATTTTTCTAGGTCCCTTCCAGCCCCTGACATTCTGCGATTCTGTGATTTAAAATTTCTTTCAAGTTTGCTTACATAATTCTGAAAGTAAAGAATAAAATCATATGAGTTGCATCATATTTACTAAGATTTTTTTAGAAGTATTTGTATGCTGACTGATGTCAAATACTTGTGAGAGTTCAACACACCTCAGTTTTTTACCTATGTCACAGACAAATCACTTGGTTTCATTTGTGACATTTCATGCACTGACAATTAAACAGTCAATTTTTAAGCAATTGGAATAAAGAGCTGATTGTTATTCCTCTGAGCTGCATTTTATTTTTTGTTTTTGGAGCCTATAAACTCTCTAAGTCCAAGGACTCTGTTGTCTGTTAGGTTGTAGCAAAGATCTGTTCTTGATAAAGCAAAAAAGAAATGTATTTCAAAGTAAAAATTTCTGTCAAGAAAGGGTGGGTGAAACATCCCACTTACTAAAAATT
>VYZU01052954.1:0-10083 GCA_013401355.1 Ceyx cyanopectus | reverse complement strand
TTAGTTTGAACAGAGTCTAGTCTTGAGTAGTTTCTGAGAAAAGGCTATCTGGCATATGTTTATCATTGGGTAAAGTTAAAGCAGATGCATAAATTGTTTGTTGCAATTAACCTTCAATTGGCTTCTTTTTAACTTTGTCACATCATGAAAAACAAGTCCAAGGAAACATCACTAACTCGTTGACATTCATTATACATTTGAAAGAACTGGTATGTTCTAAAAATTTTCCAGCATAGTCACACACCATTTAACTGCAGCAAGCTCTGTTACATAGATACAAGACATAAACTTGTATCCTGTTTTCTCCCTAGGTATCTTTTTCTCCTTGTGAAACTTAGTGATCAAACAATGCCGAAGTGACAGCCACTATTGGGGAAAAATGTTCTTGATCTCTGTTACCTCCATTATGAGTTAATTATGATTATTGCCTTAGATCCTTTTTGTAAAAAGACTAAACACATGTCCATCCAAAGCAATGCTGATCTCACCAGTGTCCATCATGCTCTCCCTCACCTCTTCAAGTCATCCCTTCTCATCTCCTTCTTTCCCCAGCGCTATAGCACTCATGACATTTTTGCAACAAAAATCCAGCTTGTTTTCCTTTCATAAGCTGTCTGTGGAGCCAGTGCAAGGCAGCAACATGAAAACACAGTAAGGGAAAATAAGGTGGATGGAAAAAAAAACTTTATGCAATATAAGTTCAGCATGAGAATTTCCCAGTTATTATAAACTGAAGTTGGTTTCATCAACTTCATTGAACTACCCAAGTGCTTAGTTGTTCTGTACAATTGGAGCTCTTTTGCTACGTCTTCAGTAAATCAGCCAATTATTGTCCTAATCCTAAATAATATTACATTTATTAAAAATTGTTGCTGTGAGATCTGAAATCATCTAGACACATAATGTTACAGACTCACTTTGTTATCTTCTTAGACCACCTCTGTTAGATACTTGTTCCAAATTACCTAAGAATATATTCTTCATATGATAATAGTGCAGCAAACCCAGATCTCTATGCAAAAGCTGAGTAGCACTATTATAGCTAATAAATAGTAATCAGCAGGAAAGCTTGATTGCAAGAAACAAATAATCAAGGTTCCCCCAGGTCACAAAAACCCATCTGCAAAGTATCAGTTGAATCACATCATTAATCAAGTCCCCATGTAATTTATTTGGACTGGTCTTTGCCAAGATATGAAAGTATTAATTGCTGCCTTCCTAAATACACAATTTCAGAGTAAAGTTCATTTGATTAAATCAAATTATTTGGAATCATTAAAGACCTTTATTTTCTCAAATAAAAACATTGAGCATGCATACTATTGATTCAACTGCTGTACATGGTTTATATCCAAGGGTAAAAGAAACACTGCTGTACAGTTTGTAATTTGGAAGTTTTTATTTTATTTGTAATATAATAATACTTGCAAAGACCAGTCCNGCAAGGTAACTGCTAAACAATACCTGGAGGGATGAAAGACTAAATGCCAAATAATCTGCTAATTACATATCACCTCTATTAGACTATTGACTGGGTCCTTAGTCTTCTATTCATGTTGATTTGATTTAGATAATATCTTTTCTTCTACTCAGATCACTTTTTATTTATGAATAATAAATCTTTTTGATAGTTAGCTTAGTGAAAAATAGACTTATTAATGTATATATTTTTAATTTCTGTCCAAAGTCCCCCTAAACATACGTGATTGGTGACCTTTATGTTGTGAGCCTTAACTTTTCTACCTCATTGATGAGCTTTCAGAAGGAACAGTAAAGAAAGGTCACCAACACATATTAAGCAGGTTCAATGTCATCATTACGTACAGTATTTTGATGTCACAGGGGATGTGATAGAACAGAAGACAGCATCTACATGTAAATATCAGACTGGTGAAGTGCAAAGCAACACACTCACTTATAATTAAGCTTGGTTTCACCTATTGCAGTAGTAAAGAACATATTTTAGCAACTAAACTTTGACTTGAATGTGAAACATCCTTTAAAATAAAAGATTTCACATCCAAGGTTTAGAATCAGGTCTTCATGAGTATGAAATTTGATTTTGAATTGGGACTCAATGGAATACACAACTCCCAAGCAGAAAAAAACAAAACAAAACAACCAATTTATAGCCGTTCAATATCAAATAAGGAAGATTTAAATTCTCAGTGTTGTTATTATATCAGTGGAAAATTACTTTTCCCTTATTCTTGCCAGAAGTCTTGACTCTTGTAAGTACATTCAAGACAGTTGAGAAAAGGAAGAAAGTAGAAAAGGAGTATCGTCTATCTAGGTGAAAGAAGATGGTTTGGATTAAGTTTTATATTTAAAACAATAAATATGTCTAGTGAAACTGATCTCCTTCATCTTTATTCTGCATAATATATACAACACCCTGGGTTTCAAATTATGTAATAAAGATGATCCCTCCAGTAAGGTGTCATTTTAGTAAAATATTTTGGGATCTAACACATCACTACATCAGTCTATCACCATATGGTGATGGGAGATCAGAAAAATGACAGAGAACGACTTCCAGTAGTGGAACAGGTGCATTCAGAAGGATCCACCTACAGCTGGTGTGGATCACCCTTGAAATATCCTTTAAAATCTGGGTATGCTGGCTGAATTCTTAACTGGTCCCTATTCATACTCTGTTGACGCTCATGATCATTTGGTAAGGACTCAGGATCATTAATATTATGTCACCATTGTGGAATGCAGTACTTGCAAATGAAAGATATCAAAGAGGTAATTATGCTCTCAAAAGCTTACGATGTAATTTAAATTAAGATGTAAAAAGGGATCATAATTCAAAGGTAGAGAAAGTAAGAATGTGGTAAATGGTAATAGGCATATACAATATATTGGTCATTGATGTAAATGCATATATGACTTCACAAGAAGATTGGGAACTTTACATTTGATCTTCACAAGAGAGGTCACTATTAATTGCTGAGTATTACTGTTATCTATTATTATCTCTAATGTTAGCTCTAAGGATTAGGGATGGAATGTAGGCATGATAGAAGGCATGATAAACCCAGAAGGTATATTAATAATTTAACTTTTGTAAGTACTTCTTAAAAAATAATTACTTTTAAGATGTGAAGCTTCTTCAACAGAATGTTCATCAATCTTCTGATGAACACTTACCCTCAAAATTTCTTGCTGAAGAATCTATACTTTTTTGGTACCATGATCTTTGTGATTTTAGTCACCCTAAGACTTAGAAGCATGTTGCTGAAATGGAAAATTCCATCAGATGAAATAACACAAGGTGGAACTCAATTGTTCAAATACAGACTAATAATTTGGACTCTCTTCATGGTGAAATGATGCAGGCACTTTTAAAGAAAAATCCATCTCATTTGGGAGACATTTAGTATTAGTTAGAGTAAATGTGGCATAACATCCTATTTCTCCATGGGTTTATAATGAAATTTGTCTAGAAACGGATGTCCTGTGTTTCCAGAATGTGTCAAATAAGGAGATGCTGTAGGAAGGACCTAGAGCTATTGTCAAGAGTTAGGATGGGGCAAATGACAGTTGCTCTCTATTAACCCCTCTCCCTTCCCAAAGGGGAAGAGAGAGGAAATAAGGGAGAGAGATTTGGAAGAGAAAACTAAAACAGCTTTAATGAAAATAATAATAACATAAAATATATACAAACCCAGTATGAACCTAACTCCCCCTGATGGCAATTACATCACTATCACCACTGATGCTATGGAGCAGGCACTGAGAATGTCCCAGACCGGACTCAGCAGCAGATGGGAACTGGTTTCAGGAGCTGGATTCTGGAACTGGATTCAGGAATGCACAGATTGGGATTTAAAGCAGAATTCACAGAGACCTCCTCAGGTGCTGGCAGTTGAAGTGAGCTTGACTTTTGTGATCCCTCATACTGAATATTATGTGTATGGTATGTAATCCCTTGCTGGTCAGTTTGGGGGTCACCTGTCCTGTCCACTCCTCCCTGCAGGTGTGAAATCTTCNTAAAGAAAGGTCACCAACACATATTAAGCAGGTTCAATGTCATCATTACGTACAGTATTTTGATGTCACAGGGGATGTGATAGAACAGAAGACAGCATCTACATGTAAATATCAGACTGGTGAAGTGCAAAGCAACACACTCACTTATAATTAAGCTTGGTTTCACCTATTGCAGTAGTAAAGAACATATTTTAGCAACTAAACTTTGACTTGAATGTGAAACATCCTTTAAAATAAAAGATTTCACATCCAAGGTTTAGAATCAGGTCTTCATGAGTATGAAATTTGATTTTGAATTGGGACTCAATGGAATACACAACTCCCAAGCGGAAAAAAANAAGAATAAAAATCCAGTGGTGAGTCAGCTTCAGGTGAGAAAGCACCTGAAGATGCTTTCTCTTCACTCATTGTTTTGATAATTCCTACTTCAGAGTCATCTTGGAGAGTGGGAAATGATGGCAAAGCAAATCTGAAAATAAGCCTAATATTTAGACATGCTTGTTGCTGGTCTGTACAGTTTTATACTGGAGTGTGATACTGCAGTGCCATGATTTCTTTCCTTCAGATATTATAAATAAAATCAGAATATTAGGACTATGTGTATTTTCAGATTTTTTTTTATCATGAGGTGCAGTTGTCATACAAAGAGTTTAGTGAAAGTAGTTATTTTTAGATGAATCTGTGAGGCATAATAACTTAGCTTTTTTTATAGGCTCTGGTCTTTCATTAGTGAATCTCACTACATCTCACATCACACCCTTTAGCTAGATCTCAAGCTATATTACACTTATATTACAATTAGAGGGAGACAGAGGCATGAGGAATTGAAAATATTTGCCCAGGTATCCAAGGAGTCAATACTGTATTGAAAATTGAATCCATATTTCTGGATTTCGATCTCCAGTGACCTGTCAACTGGAAGCTTTTGTCCCACTTCTTGATGCTCGTGGCTTGATGAGGAGTGACCTTTAGAGCTGATGGAGACTTTTAATGAAAATGCTTAATCCTCTCAGAAAAATCACAAAAGCTCACTTTTTTTTCTATAGTAATAGAAAATTCATCCTAACTTCCTTAGCAGAAATTGTGAAGAACGTGGCTATGCATAAATTAATTAATCTCAATTGTTAAGAATCAGGAGGAAAAAACCTTCCTGTCAATCTGAGAATGTCATGACTTAGATTGGCCAAATATATATTGCCAATTATAGTAAGAGTTGATTGTTTCTGATGAAGAATATATCCAGGAGCAACATGAAAAGAAGAACTTGTCAGGAGGTGACAGACAGCTATTAGAAATCTACATCTTTTAGCTTTCTGCCCCCTGCATGAGCACTGTGCCATTCAATAAAACATTTTCCCTCTCACTGGAATATTCCAGGTTCTGTTTTGCTTGTCACAGCAAAATGCAGCTCACAGGAGACATCAGAGGAAGGATGTTTGTTCCTTCCTGCCTTTTTTAATGTGTTGGGTATGTGCAGGTTGGAAACACAGAAGGGAAAACAGCCATGGCAGCCTTTTGTAGGTGACTGAGCAACAGAAAATCCAAGGAATCCAACCTCACAGCAAAATTTGTTCTTGTTCTGGGAGGTTTCTAGGAAATTTCTCTAGCATGTCCCAGCCCAGAGAGCTGTCCTGAGGATGTGCTCTTACATACCTGGAGCAAATGACTTAGTTGGAAAAATTGAGTGCTATCCAATAAAGAGCATTTTGCTGTGTTTTGTTCGACACCCATAATATGTTCTCAAAAATGGCACATGGTTTTTGGAGAGGAAGGTACTAACCATGGTGCTATAACTGTTATGCTCCCAGGAATATGATGGGTGGAAAGAGTGTGCTTGTAAGTCATTTGGAGACAGGGGGTTTTGCCACTTTTTTGTATTGTTACTGGGGAAAAAAAACCAATGTGATGATATCTATTGGAAATCCCTTGAAGGCTTCTCCAATTGAACTGATTTGTGTTTCTGCTGGTTAAATGCTTCAATTTTATGTTATTAAAACAGACTAGAGAAAAACCAAGTGGTTTTAAGCACAGTTTTCATCTAGATGGGATTGCAGAGACAGGTCTGTTCTTGTAGAGTAACATCTAAACCACTGTTAGAGCCTTCTGCAAATGTCTACCTGTGTCTGCAAAAATGGGCCTTTACCATCAGAAAGTGTAATTACATAGGAGAGACTGATCTGAAAAAGAAAATCACTGAACAGTTAATTCTGTTTTAACTCAAACCAGGACAGATGTGAGATGAGGTGTAGACAATAACAGTGTATTTGGTAAATCTGAAATAAATGAAGTGCAGATGAAGGTAGATTACTATCTTAATAAAAACTATATGTGTATTTACATGTTGATTTTGAAAATACATTTATTTTGGCATAATTTTTTTCTCCACACATCATACAAACTGGATGGACAGCAGGGCAGTTCATTCAATGTTGGTGGCAGCAGTTCTCGATCTTTCTATACTTGTGTGTCACCTGAAACACTTGTATCAGAATTGAGAAATTTAATTCCTTCACCAACAGAAACACCCAAACCTGCAGCTGTTGCTGCTGAAGAGAGATAACACCAGTTATCAAGTCATATACAGTTATGGTTTTAAACATCCTCTTTCTCTCTTGCTGTGACATATTATTGGGACTGTAAAGGGCCAAGTAAACAAAAGTGATTCTGAATATCCTTTCTCCAGAGGTGCACTGCTAGGAGATTCAGAGAACAGCCTATCCCTCCAACAACCTGTTTTGCTCTAGGCAATCCCTTGAGCAACCTGTTGTGTGGTCAGTAGACCTTCCTTTTCCCTTTATTTTACATCTGGTAATTTATTTTACATCTGGTAATAAAAACCATAAAGAGGGCAGAAATGCAGATACCTTCTCTGAAGAATATTCAGACACTCCTGGACTTATTATTTCATACAGACAGACCCAGGTGGTTTCCTGGTATGTAGTATCTCTGAATGACCACCTTAAGGACTATCACTAGTTCTCTATCAAAAAGGAGCAACATCTATGTGAATAACTGTTAAATCTTAGTCTAATTTCTGAATAATTTTATTAGATTAGATACCTACAAGGTATGACTTTATAATGTCTAATTTCGTGCTCAAAGTAAATTATATGACAATCCCTCCATCACTCCACTAACGTGATGTTTTCCAAGATTCCCAATATCATTTCAACATTTTGTTGTTTCTGTTTCAGGTGTATTTTTTCTTTTTAATAGGAAGATGTGTGGGAAAGAAGGAGCCTTTGTGAATGCTTTTGTTCCTGATTCAGTCAAGACACAATTCTGATGCTTCTTCCATGGAGCAGTTAACTGTGGCATGGGAAAGCAGAGCATAATCATGGTGGCTGACCGTTTCTTCTCTTCATGCCACATATGGAAGAAAAGCACCCTCAATCACTTTTGAATTACATTCCACTGAGAACGTTCTGATTTACCTTTTCAATATTTTGCACTGGAAGGAGTGAATGGAGTGGCATATATTATCCCCACAGGAATAAAAAACCAGTATGTAAATTTAAGAAATCCAATGGTTATTTTTAACCACTGCACAAAACTATTTGCAGTATTTTTGCATTAATGCCATGCTGCTATCTATGGCAAGAATGGAAACAATGAAATTTAATTATTTAGAACCTCTTGTTTGAACACAACAGAAATCTGCTTTTGGATAATGGCTGCAAAGGTCTTAATCTGACTGTCTCCCAAAGATAGCTTCTTTTCTATTATCCTGTATATTACTCACTTCAGCTGATGCTTTTGTATGTCCCCTATGCCCTCTACATTTCTATTATGTTCTTTTGTTCTTAAGACTGTCTATACAAATCAAAGTATGCACAATAAGCTTGTACACCACTACCTACTTCACTGCCTTTAACCTCTGTGTTAATGGCACACCATTAACACCCTTTCTGTAGATCTCATTGTAGATCTAGCAAATAGAATAAACTAAAGTTCCTTCCTCTTCCATTCCTAAACATTCAGCATAAGGAAATATTTTATTACTTATAAGAATATTTCTCCTTAGACCCTCACATTAGTGAAAGAAGAGACAAAGAATTCATCCAGTGGGGAATTTGTTCTAAGATGTCCAGTGTGATCTCATTTGCAACTCCAGTTCTTGAGAGCAAATCTTCCCAACCTAATAGTAGAATTTAGAACAAAGAGTGATGTAAAATGGTTTGTAGTTAGAGTTACTTTTCACTTTAAGTGCAGTTTTCCTAACTGTTAATGACTAAACCAAGGACAACATAGTGTTGAATCATGCCCTAGATGCTTATGTATAGCTTATAAATTGCTATAGTACTGCAAAACACTAGTCTGAGCAAGGGGAAAGGATCTTTTATTAATATTGCCACATTTACACAAATGGCTGATGTAATTATATAAATGATTATGTAGTAAGCAGAGCACCTGGTAGTGCTCACAATGACAAAGCAATGGCATGGTTGTCTAAACCTTCTGTCACTCCTTAGCAATTATATTTTACCTGGTCATCTGTTTCTTTACTTGTTTTCCCTTACGTGGAATTCTTGTCTTTTTTTATGAAACACTCTAATTCTAATTGCTAGCAAACAGATTCTTCAATTTTACTTATCTCAAAGTGATCAAAAAATCTCATGCCATATTCAACACAAACAAACTGGTTCATGGATTTTCATGACATTAGACACTGACTGAATTAGGTTTAGTTTCCTGCAGCTTCTTTCTATTGCTAAAGTGGGGGTTTTTTCATGCCTTTAGCCTGTTCAGTATATTTAGTTTATGACTCATTTCTTTAGAGCTCTGAATTACTTTCTGAGTCACTGAGAATCATTTATTCTGTTTTGGCTTCACCAGGACAGGTTTTCAGATTTCATCTCTCAAATGTCATCATTAATGTCTCAAAGTTTGTTTACAAATGCCTTTTTGTCTCACACAGAGGAACATTGATATCAGATGGTCCTACACCAATCAAAGCCGTTCCAAAGCTTCCATGTTCTAAGATATTCTCTCTCTCTGTAACTTTTCCAAAACTTGTTAATTAATGATTTTCCCTATTACACTGATCAGTACACTGATGACTAGCTGTTTCCCCCAAGGAAAGAGCTTGCCCCTAAGTTTGCTCCGAATAAATGTAATAAGCATGCGAAAACAGCAGGCATCACGTGTACTGTCTGCTGAAGTTGAAACAAGAATGAAATTGGTCAAAAATGATACGAAGTATTGTTAGTGAAAGTGAGGTTCTACTTAATTGCCTTTTAGTGTTTAGAATCTAGAGTGTACTTGGCCTGACATTTCTGGCTTGTTCCTTATAAACATAATGAAATAAGTTTCATTTCACTTTTGAAATATTTTTTTTTTCTCAATTTGTGCAATGGAAGGACTTGGAAAAAATAAAAGAAAACATGCTGATATTATAATTATGAGCCATGTGAAAAAAATATATGTGCATTATAAAAAAAAAAACAAACCTACAAAAATTCATTGCTCTCTCCCATTGCCATTTATATACCCTATTGTATCCAAACCATCTGCACAGAGCTGTCATGAATGACACAGACTTTACAGGAAACCCATATCCTTCTGCAGCAGCAGCTGAAGGCAAGGTGAGATACCTGTCAGTGTATAACATAACAATGAATATTTAGAATTAGGTAATTGAATTCTAGTCCCCGTGTCACCAGTGCACAGCACTGTCCCCTCTAAGCCTCACATGCCCATATCACAGTGGTGTTTTTACAGAACAATGCTGAGTATGTTTAGCCTGAGGAAACATAAGGGAATAATTCAGCTCTGCAACACAAGTTTGAACGTCACCTTTGTCTCAGTCTTTACTTCTAAGGTCAGCTACCAGGAGTGCCAGGTCTCCAAGACTACAGATCTGGAGGGAGGAATTTCTTTCCTCAGTTGAAGAGGCTTGGGTTAGAGACCAGCTGAGTAAACTGGACATCCACAAGTCTATGGACCCTGAAGGGATAGACCCACAAGAAATAAGGGAGATGGCAGAGGTTATTGCTAGACCACTCTCCATAACTTTTGAGAGGTCCTGGAGAACAGGAGCGGTGCCTGAGGACTGGAAGACGGCCAATGTTGTCCCAGTATTCA
>VYZU01052953.1:0-11076 GCA_013401355.1 Ceyx cyanopectus | reverse complement strand
ATGATTAGGGGAGTGGAGCATCTCCCTGCTGAGGAGAGGCTGAGAGAGCTGGGGCTCTTTAGCCTGGAGAAGAGGAGACTGAGGGGGGAGCTCATCAATGTTTATAAATATGTTAAGGGTGAGTGTAGAGAGGATGGAGCCAGACTTTTCTCAATGTCATCCAATGACAGGACGAGAGGCAATGGGTGCAAGCTGGAGCACAAGAGGTTTAGGGTCAACACAAGGAAGAACTTTTTCTCAGTGAGGGTGCCAGAGCTCTGGAACAGGCTGCTCAGGGGGGTTGTGGAGTCTCCTGCTCTGGAGACACTTCAGACCCGCCTGGATCTGTTCCTGGGTGACTTGGTCTAGGTGATCCTGCTCAGGCAGGGACTAGATGATCTTCTAGCTCCCTTCCAGCCCCTAATATCTGTGATTCTGTGGTTGAAATAACTGGAAAGTAATTGTAAAATACTGAAAGATACTGAAAGTTTTGAAGGAAGGATTCTGCTCTGAGCATGACAGAAGGTGTTTCCTGCACTCATTTGGCTGCTAGATTCCAAAAGCAGGTTGTGAAGTAGAGTGAGAAAGCAGCATGAAGAGCGAGTGAGGAATAGACAACAGCAGCTGAACTGCTGAACAATTTAGGTTTAGTTTGCAAAATTATACCAGAAAGGGTTCTCACTTATACTTGCATTTGAGAAAATGGAGCCACAAGTGTTGTTACAAAAAGTGGCAGTGTATCAACCATCTAAAATAGCACAGGGACTGTCCTGTCACTTGGGGCTAGATCCTGCAGACCTGAGTGCCAAGACACTCGTAGAACCATGAGTGGAAGAAATAGTGTTGAAGGAGGAGGGCAGAGCCCTTCCTGAGAGTTTAAACTTGCACTTGAAAGTCATGTCTGTCAAGTGTAGCAGGTGACATTTGTATCAGCTGGCTCCAGAGGGGAACCTGAATTCTCTTCTTGCTACAGATCTAGAGTGGGGACTTCCAGCCCCTTTCTCCCTCCTTGAAAGCCAGTTCTTGAGTATGTGGCAGTCAAGAGCACTCAGTGCTTCAGGTACATCTGCCTTTTGCTCAAAAGCCAAGTAAATTCTGCTACTTTTCCCCAGGCCATGCTGCCCTTCAGCTACGAGCTATATGCCACCCTCAATATTTACAGTGCAGTTCCATAAGCTTAAGGCAAGATTTCCTTCAGAATGTTTCCCTTTCATATTTTAAAGGAGGCCAAATTCTGCATCAAACGCTTGGTGTGATGTTTCTTAAAAACAAAGAAAATGTTAATACTCTAAATCAATAGGTTGCAAAAACTATAATACAATCATTTTCAAACATGATTTAATATTTTTTGTCAGAGTTTATGATTTTACCTTGGCTTTGCCACCACCCAATCACACACGTGAACATCAGTACACAGCAGGTTGGTTGTGTTTGATGCTGTGTGACCACTGGTGCCTTTGGTTGTGTGAGATCTCTGGACACTGCTCACCCTGCACTCCAGGCTTGTGAGCTGACAGTCTGTCCAGCCTCTGAGCCTCGCCAGAACACTTGTTCTGAGGCTCCCAGGTGTACCCTTAGCTGCTTCTTAGCTGTCAGTTTAAACAAAAGGGCTAAATTGAGAGATAGAGGGAGTTGCTCTAAAGGGGAGAATGCTCTGGAGCATTCAGAGACTGCTGATGTAACCTTGGAGAGCACTACTGAACAGTCAGGGTGTGGAGAGTTCATGACACGCTCTAGTTCTGCTGTCTCAACACACATGTGAATGAAGTAGAAGAGCTGAGGAGCTGTAAAGTCCTGCCCATGTGGGTAGGACTTCTAGAGATGGGCTGAAGTCAGAAAGATTCTGACTGTACAAGTACCCAGGGCACCAATTTAGATTCCCACTAACATGCAAAGTTAGTAATAGGATTAGAGTCATTGGTATTTTTCCACCATTAACATAGGGCAGGGAACTATAAAAATCAGCAACCTTTGATTTTTTAACAAACATAAAGTCTCTATTTTCCTGACCAGCCCTTGTGCAGTCTGAGATTTCTGTCTACATGCTGATTAAAATAATATAGGTTAAATTCTTTATTCAAATAATTCTTTATTAAATTATTTATTCAAATATTCGTTATTATTGCCTTTTTTTGCTTTTTTTATTCTCCAATTAAGATTAAGCGATGTATGTGCTACATAAATACAGCTGATGCCCATCTTAAATCGTGCTTTGGCTATTCCTGAAAGCACTATTGTTTTGAAGAGGAAAGGCTTAATACAGCAACTTTCTCTGAACAAACCTGATGTACCTACCCTGTTAACTTTAACGGTGACATTTAGTTTTAGTGGTTTGAGTATTACTCAGTTATGCCAAAAACTCAGCAGCACAGTTAAATAAACGTCGGGGTTTATTTCTTCCTGCTCGTTACCGGCGATATTCCCTAGGTCAGCAGCATTTCACCCGGCGCTATCAGAGACAGTGAGCGGTGACGCTGCTGAAGGGCAAAGCCGGGGGTTTGTAACGCGGAGCTCCCTGGAACTCAACAAGAATTTGTTTTCGGCAGACGCGTGACAGGCTGCGGGGCGTCACCGGTGCGCGGGGTAAGCGGCCGAAGCACTCGGCTATTGGGACGGTGGGGGCTGGAGGAGGTGCGGGGGCCGGAGGAGGCGCTTACGTGAGACGGGCGACGTGGGCTACCTGGCGGGACGTCGGAAGCGAGAGACGCGGGGGGGTTCGCTCCGTGCGCGTGCCCGCGTCCCTGCCCCGCGGTCCCCGCCCCTCCCCGCCCGCCCACTCGGACGTGCCGCGACGGGGAGCGACGGGCTCAGCGTCGCGCAGGCCGGGGCCGGCAGCCTCCGCCGCTCGCCGCCCGCCCGTCCGTCATGGGACCCCGCGGAGCCCGGCGCGTCGCCGGCTGCCTGCTGCTGTGCTGGGCTCTGGCCGCCGCCCGCGCCGCCCCGCGGAGGATACCCTCGTTCGACGGCTACGTGTCGGAGAACCGTCCGGCGGGGACGCGGGTGCGCGGGCTGAGCATCCCCCTGACGCGGCTGGGCCCCGAGCCCTGGTGCGCCAAGGTGCAGGGCCGGCGCTGGCGCCTGCAGCTGCTGGGCGAGGGACACGCGCACTTCCAGGTGGCGCTGCACGCGCGGACGGCGCGCGTCTGGCTGCGCACCACGCGCCCGCTGGACCGCGAGGCGCGAGCGCTCTACAGCTTCCGGCTGGGGCTCTGCTGCAAGCGCTGCGCGCGCCGCGGCGCCGCCGCCGCCGCCGAGCTGGCCGCCCTGACCGTCCGCGTGCTGGACGACAACGACAACGCGCCGCGCTTCCTGGGGCCGCCGCGCGCCGGCGTCACGCGGATCCGCGTGGAGGAGACGCTGGCGCTGCGCTCGCAGGTGTGGCAGGCGCGCGCGGCGGACGCGGACGCGGGCGCCAACGCCGAGCTGCGCTACTTCGCGCTCCCGCGCAGCGCGCACTTCTTCGTGGTGCCGCGCAGCGGGCGCGTGCTGCTGGTGCGCTCCCTGCTCCACCTGCGCGCCCCCATCCCCCTGCGCCTCTACGCGCGGGACCGCGGCCGCCCCGCGCTGCTCAGCGAGCCGCTGGAGCTGGAGGTGCTGCCGCAGGTCAAGCGCCTGCCGCCGCCGCCCGGAGAGCCCGCCCTGCAGCCCGCCCGCCGCCGCCGCCGGGCCGCGCTGCCGACCGCCGCGACCCTGACCCTCTCCGTGCCCGAGGACGCCCGTCCGGGCATCCGCTTGGCTTCGCTGGCCCCGGCGCGCTTCGCCGCCGCCCGCTTCGAGCTGCTGTCGCCGGCCGTCGAGGAGTCGCCGGTGCGCGTGGAGCGGGAGAGCGGTGCGGTGACGCTGGTCGCCCCGCTGGACAGGGAGGCGGCGGCCGCCTGGGACCTCCTCGTCCGCGTCCAGGAGCGCTCAGGTAGGCGCAGGTGCGGGCGTGGGGAGACGCAAAAAGAGTCGCGTCTCAACCCGGCGGGGAGGCGGTCTCGTCCCGAGTGGGAGGGTGGTTTGTCTGCTGAAGAGAAAAACGTCCCCGGTGGTTTAGTGCCAGGTGTCCCCCGCTGCTGTGCTGTGGAGCGTCTTTTAAACCTGCGGGTAGCGCCCGGGAAGTGCTGCCGGGGACAGACAGCACCCGGGTTAGTGACTCTGGGCTGTACAGGTGCTCTCAGTGCGGTGGTTATCTGAACTTCAGTTTCACCCCTCGACATTCCCGAGTGTTACTCGTGCTCTGTTCGTGTGCAGACGCAGCACGTTAGAAATTCAGCCGATTTTCTGTTAAAACGATTCCCCTAGCTCTGCTCCTGTCAATGAAGCGGGCAGCTGAAGCCGGCGAGTTGACTTGTTACTGAAGTGAAGCAGTTTCTGCTCGCCAGCACCACGTCAGTTTTTGTGAGATTGGTGCCTCTGTTCATGTGGCTGCTCTTGGAAAATCCGGAGTCCCATCTGCACCCTTCAAAGGGAGTGCTTAGGATGGATATTGTCACTGCTCGCAGGGTCTTACTCAAGTTAAATGGAATAGCTCATTTCTATCTATGGTTGATTACACCTATTAAAGTTATTTTTGTCATCTTGGTTAATATTTTTCGCCCTTGAAAACACAGCTTGGTTTAGGCATATTTTAAATTCACCAGACGGTGGAGATCTGTGGCCATTCACCACATCTCGTTATTTTTGTGCTCCTTTTGATTATAACAATGTTCTGAAGATTTTCTAGCAAGGGAGTACTCTGGAGGAAATTTTATCAGCAGAAATGGCTTGAAAAATAAAGGGTTTTGTGTTATGTGACTTCTAGTGCTTCCAAAAACTATTAAAACTATTAAACTCTGAGCAACTGCTCTCGGCAGGAGAGCTGAGAAGCTTCCCACGCTGTTCCTTTCCCTCTTCTCCCTAAGTGTGCTGCTGGGATGTTCACCTGCTGTCACCTGGCTCACGTTCAGCCCTTTGTTGGTGTTACAGCTCCCTCTGTCAGGATCGAGAAGATGCTGTTAGAAAGCTTGGTAGCTAACTAACCTTGCCCCCAGTTACAGCACCTTTGTGTGCTGGTCTGTGCTCTTGCCTAGTCTGAGTAGCCTGAAATAGTTGTGACTCTGTCGTGACTGAGATTTCTTCTTGGGGGAAAAAAAAAAATGAAGCAACTCTTACTTATTTCCAGGGATTTTGTTCATCTTCTACTGAATAGTTTGGAGTGTTTCCTGGTAGCCTGCTATATTGCTGCCAGTGCTATGAAGTAGTAAGGTAAAAATCTCTGAAGAAATATGTAGAACTGGATTCTGACTCTCAGGGTCTAGGGGGACAGCAATTAATTGTCGACAGGACAAACAGTGTACTTTAGATGCTAGTGATTTGAAGTGTATTTATTTAATGTAGCCTGAAATTAAAAATGCAGATAAAGGTTAATCGTGACTTGCCACCTCTAAAAGGCTTATGGTACATAATGCTTACATTCTCATTTTATAGGAGTTAAAATACATAGGTATTTGAAACATATTAAAAAAAGTGATGTCTCTTTCCTTACAATCCAAACGTCAGTAATGTGAGATGATACCAAAAAGGGATGGGATGGAAAAGGGAGGAAGAGGGCTAGCAGAGTTTTAGTTAGTTTGGAATAAGGAAGATGCAGAAAATGGCAGAAGCTCCAGGAAAAAGCCCCAGTGCTTACAGGAGTGAGGATGAATTAAAGCATGGGGATGGTAACACCTGAGCTTTGCTGTGAATAAATGTTCAGGTTCTTTCTCCAGCTTGTCTGCTTTGCTTGTAGCATTTGTGCTGGCTGGTTTTGTACCTAACTGTAAATATTCCAGCAGCTATGGCTTGTTGGAATTACACTTTATCAGATGTTGATTTATGCTCAAGTGGTATAAAATTGTATAAATCCCTCCCCCCCCAATTCTCACTGTTTGCTGAGAATTGGAAATTAACCAATAGTTAATTCTGGCATTAATCTCTTACTGATCCTGCACAAAGATGTCAAAGACAAGACAAGATTTTTAGCACATCGTGTCCGGCCTCTTTGTCCTTTATCATTTCAGTGTAGTTTATTAAGTATGATCCATGTGTTATGTGCACTTCATTACCTAAAGTAGTGAAGGGTTCTTAAAAGTATCATGGCACAAATGGTCCTAATAAGTCTCTGGGAGGAAAAGCTGTTTTTCTTGATGATGGAGCATTCTCAGCTGAGTAGCCAGAAGACTGATGTGTGGTAATAAGGCACCAGTCAGCAGAATTTCTTCCTAGTTCATGTGATAGCCCTCACCCTTTAGTTCATAAATGGGACTCAGTAAGAGAAGTGTTGTTCCTGAATTAAATTTTATTCAGAGGAGCACAAAGGGTATCTAACAGGCTCATTTACTTTTTCTCTGATCACTGAAGGGTTTCCTCAGTCTTGAGTTGCAGCTTGTTGAAGGTGTGAGCCGACCTCAATCACCCCACTTGGGATGGGCATTAATTACCAACATTCACAGATTCACTCCTCACTCTCTGGAGTATTTATTTGTAGAACTGTATGGGTGACAACAGGCTTGGCACTGCTGTGTGTTTTCATGGGGCAGGCAGAGCTTTGAGGGGCATTTTCAACCTGAACAGCTCTTCAGCACACCAGGTTGGGGTTTTTGGTAATGCTGCAGTGAGCTCTAGCGTGGACAAATCATGATTATCACTGTTGTCATTACCAGTGTCATTACATCAAGGTGTTATTTTTTGACTGGACATATTGTAGTTTGAATTTTTAAAATTATTATTGTTAATGTGGATGCAAAATAAGACCCAGTTGTTTGTTTGATGTTCTTTGAAAGAATACTTGTTTTTTGCATTTTAGTGCTACAGTAAAATTAACTGCAATCTGCAGAGGAAACTGTGAGTTCCTAGGTCACTGTGTATCTTTTTTTTTTTTTGTGGCCATTTGATAGTTTGTTGGTGTAGTTTTAACATAGTTCATATGTTCTTGCTGCTCCTTGGCAGTTAAATTCTGCAACTTCAGCAGTGTGTATGCTTTTGTTTGAAGTGGTATTCTGACTACCTTGAGAGATTAAATTGCTCTGCCTGGACATTGGACAGAAAAGACAATCTTGAGAGCTGAAACCATTCGTCTGAAATTGAAATAAGGCCAAACAGTATTAACTTTTGAAATAAATTACAAATATGTTGGGTAAAAGAAAAAAGCCCCTTGCAAACTGCACAACCCCACACCAAAGAGGAACACCAGGAAAATTCATAGGCTAGTTTGAGCAAGAAGATGCTAGATGGAATTCTAAAATTCTGAGGCTTAACTTGCCAAAAAATATTCTTGGGACTTGGTCCTTGATGAATGAATTCTTCTATGACCTGACTGGTCATTGGACTGTATTCTTCAGGCACAGTTAACTGAAGAAGTGATGGTTATGCTCACATTTGCTGTAGCATTTCAGATTTTATCCCAGTTAATTTATTGGGACACAATTTATTCTTCCCAAAAGTATGATACTATTTTAAGTTTTTACCCAGTGAATAGAAGGCAAAATTTCTTAGACAGTTATACACATTAATATTTGAACATAAAGCTGTCATTTCATTTGAGAAGGATCCATTATTACTCCATTAATGCTTGGGGGAAGTGCATGAAAGATCCTGTCTTTCTAATCCTCTTGTCATCTCAAGCTCCTCTGACCTTACTTCATCCACAGGCATTAGCTTTGTAATCCTCTGTCGTTCATTTTTTCTTATCAGGGGATTTACTAAGGGTTATGTTTGACATGGCTTCAAAATAGTTAACAGCATTCACTTGTATTTTGAGTATATTTGTCCTGTTTAATTCAACATCTAGAGTGGAGATACCAATTTTAGCAAAATGAGTATTTTAAACCTTGAAGGTTTTCTCCATGCTTGGAAGCCAACAATCATCTTTTTTAATTTTATCTGAGGTCTTAGTTCCCTGCTGGCTGTATTGAGTCTGTGGGGATCATTCCTAATAATTAAGCAGCTTCTGGGTGATGTTCTGTCTTTTACAATTTTTATTACCTCTTTTATGAATTACAACCATGTTAACAGTGAAACCTCAAGCTGTGCTTAAGTTGGTATCATTACCTGTTAGACAGCAGATGTGGTTTTGTTGAACTGCAACTGATTTTGACCTAGCAAGTCAAAAGAAGATGTACATTCTGTGTGAATTTGGGACAGCTCTAGGTGTTTACAGCTTTGGAATGTTACTGTGATGGAAAGGAATGTCTGGGGATGCTTTAGAGCATTATGTTGATGTTTATTCAGCAAATGTTTTGATGCTATATGCTGTCTTCTCCAAGCAGTTGGATTAAATATCTCCTTGTGAGACTGCTGGGACTTGGTCATCTCTAACAGCTTCTGCAAAAGAAATCAGCTTCCTCCCGCCCTTTTCCTCCCGCCCTTTTCCTCCCGCTCTTTTCCTCCCGCCCTTCCCTCACGCCCTTCTCCTCCCGCCCCTCTCCTCCCTGTCAAGATCTAACTACATTTCAGCAGGAATCCGTTCATCTGACAAAAGTAGTAAATTATACACCCTATGGATAAGATTTTCTTCAGAGGTGATTTATGCCATTTCCAGTTGGACATG
Organism: Ceyx cyanopectus; assembly: GCA_013401355.1. Lineage (NCBI taxonomy): Eukaryota > Metazoa > Chordata > Aves > Coraciiformes > Alcedinidae > Ceyx > Ceyx cyanopectus. Next base: position 2,549 of record VYZU01052953.1, on the reverse strand, counting down.
AATTCTCTGACTGACATGGCAGTTGCACCTTGATACTGAAGTTGTTTGATTTCAGTTTTCCCAGCCTTTTTTTTTTTTTTCTGTTGATTCAGAAACAGTGTCCACATTTGTAGATGGAATGTATTGCAACCTTCTTGGTATGTTTGAGTTTAGGTTTTAGAATAAAAGAGACTGAGGCTTTGCCATAGTAAATTTCCCTTTGAGTTCTGTTTTCCTGTAAATAGGGGACAATTTAAATGTTTTAAAGACAGTTTCTTTTTGATTCACTTAGTAATATTTGATATTTAATGATATGCAGTAGTTTAGACATAAACTACACTTTTGATAAACTACTATTTTGATACAAAAGGTAAGAATTTCAAAACATGGAATTTTATTTCTCTAGATGATTAATCTTGTGCATATACATTTTTTTCTACTTCTTTAAATGGGAATTGCACATTGAAGTCAGTGTTAAGGATGGGTCAGCTTTGGGATAAGGACAGCAGGGGGTGACAGAGCAAAAGAGGCTGGATATAGATGAGAAACACTCTTGTCTCTTTGACAGTTTATTCCTCAGCACAGTTTGAAATGGAAACTGAGATTCGCTGCTTCTCACAAAACAAAAGTTTGTGAGGTCTTAACAGTCTAGCACCCTGGGGTCCTTTTTCCAGTGATAGGGGTTCTCTGTGTCATGAGTAGTGTTCAGTTTACTGATGCATAGAAATGTTGATGCATGATGTGCCATGGCCAGGTTTCCCTTTTCATTTTATTTTTTTCTGGAAAATCAAAATGAATAATGATTTACTATCTTCCACGTGTTTAGGTTTGCAGTCCAGCTAATACTAGTTCAAAAGCCTCTCTGTGTGTAATGATACCCAGAAGTACAGGAGGCTGTGTTGGTGAGGCTGCTGACTCTATGACATGTTGGGGTTTTTTTTACCTCTTGCACATGATGGGTTATAAAGAAACAAACCAGGTTTTCCCCAATAAATTCTAAGGAAAATTTCAAGAGGACTTCCCATCTTCCAGTGGCACCTCTTCAGCTAAGTTCTCTCATTGTGGTAATGTTTTTTGGCATTCAGTAATAATTTATTAAGACATACTTTGTTTTCTAGGGATATCTGTTGAGATTATTAATTGGGAGCCATTATTTCACATCTGGACATGCTTGATATTTCCATCTGCTGCTCTGGCACACTGACAAGTCCCTCATAATGTGGTTATTACTTTGCTCTCTTTTAATTGGTAATTTATACAGAGATCCAGCCTGCCATTGTCATTTAGCTCCTCTGATGCTTTCTGTACTTTTGTACTTTTCTGGTTTGCTTTTGCTTCTTGTTGAGAAGCCCTGTGAGGGTGAGGAGCAGAGTCGTGACAGGCTGTCAGAACTCTGTCTGCTGCAAGGGTAAGGCAGATGAGGAGGGACTGTGGGCTGTCCCCAGCTTGAGCCCCTCAAAGTTATCTCTTTAGAAGGTTTATGTTTTATGAATGAGCAAACTACTGTGTTTAAAAGTAGCCCATCATGCACTTCATGAATTTCCAGAAATGACAGCAGAGAAATGGTCATGCACAATTGTCCTATATTTTGAAGGATATACAGTAGGACTGGGTACAGTAACCATTAGCTTTTATCCCATGTTTTATCTCAGGGTATAAGGATGGGAACAGAGATGTCTTCTTAATACAGCTAGCACCTTAAGATACTGATTATTTTTTTTTCCTGGAAATGTATCTTCCCAAACTTGATTTTACCTGAAGACATATTAGAGAGTGAGGTTATAAGAGTTCAGTATGATCTCTTCAGAGCCCTCAAAAATCACTATGTCCTCTCAACCAAGCCCAAAATATTTTATTTGCAGTAACCCAAATAAATAACAAACTCCTGAGTTTCCAAAAATCATATGTGTATTTAAGGTAAAAGTCTTGGAGCAACTTAAAAAGCCAAACAAACAAAACAGAACACAAATTAAAAAAACAACAAAAAAAAACTAAACAAAACCAAACAGCTTGAATACTTAATTTGCTGATAGACCTAGACCAGAATTTAATAGCAACATTGACCAAAGGCTTTCAACACTCTGATAATTTCCTTTTTAAAATAAATTGAAATGACCTAAAAATGCCAGTGGCAAATCTAGCTTCTCACCCATTATTGTTTAATCGTAATAATAAAATACCTCTTCTCTCAGTACATACAATGAACGTTCAGTCAACTCCAAATTCTATATAGTCAGTTTTTTTAAATCAGACTGTCTGGCATTGTCCATTTTATCAATTACACTGATGCAGAGCAGCCTGCATTTTGAACAGATACAGGGGTTTTACTTTCAAGTCTCCTAGCAGCATCCATTAGATTTCTGAAGGAAGGACAATCCTATAATCCTAATGAAATCAGAAGTCTGAGAATATGTTGGATTTCACAGATTGACAGCATCTTTCAGAATGTGACATGGTGCAAAGAGATGAGATTAGAGGCAGCTCCAGCCTGCAGTGTTTGCAACTGCAATCCAACTATTTCAGCCTGTGTGATTGTCAAGGCTTGGTGCACCAGTGTCACAGAATCACAG